>JAAEAF010002392.1:0-130617 GCA_011037195.1 Triatoma infestans
TGAATGATAAGCATTAGTAGGCGTTCAAAAAGACATTAACGAAAACCCTAATCGAAGTACAATTAGGACTTTAAAGTGACTTTTTTCTAGAGGTATAATATAAAAAAAAAAAAATATATATCTTCCCTTAAATCGCGACTGATCAGTCTCCATTTACCCTGCTAGAGGCTAGACTAATTTAAATTACCAAAATCAGAGAGATCGATCAGTGTAATGTTCCTAATATGATTTTTACACTGGAGAGACATTACAACCAATAAATTTTCTAATTTATTTAATTAATACCTTTAATTGCTAAAATCGGGTTTATACCCCGGACGGTGGCGCATTCTGTAGAGATTTTTTGAAAGCAATATTAATCTGTTAATTATTAATATAATATTAATAAAATAAATTTGAGAATAATAATAAAATAATATTATAATATAAATAAGAAGCATATTTTTTATATGATTAACTTCTAATCATTGAGTAATTATTTTGGATTTAAGAAAATATATTTCTAAGAAACCAATTCTAATTAGCGCTGCATTGGATTGGACTTTACTGTTGTGGCGGGCCTTCGAGCTTTTGATTTGTATAGGTTAGTGTGTCAGGAAATGTATAATCCTATGGGATGCGCCGTTTCATTTTAAATTAATATCTTTTAGAAAAGTGTTTGTAACAAAAACGAGAATCTATACAGCACAGTGATCCGAGCGTGTACAAATTTGATTAATATTTTAATTCTCGCACGCTTCAGGAGGTCTGAATGCTCAGATGAACCAGAGCTTCTACTGGCTAAATTCCAATTACTTCTCTAATGTCATTTATAAGGATTTATGTGTTTGGCAAGTAAAATTTTTGACAATTTCTATATTCATTTCTGATTCTTAGCAGTAAATAAAAGTTGAACTTAAAATTAAAAAAATGTAATTATGCTAGAAGATGAAATTACTTCTTTCTTTTTGAAAGATGGTCTCATAAACGGGGGTCTCTTCCTCTCAAAAGTGTGGCCTTCTGAGATTGTCCCATCTTTCCTTGTGAACTGAAAGAAATCATAATATATAAATTGATTTTAAACGTAAATTTTATCTTTTTCTCTCATAGAAGTAGAGGGACGAAAGGTAGAGCAAAAATATATGAAATAAATTATATGGCAATATTTCATTGTACATTACATGCTAGATTAGTCAGGCTAATTACATCTTGCAAACGAAAAAATTTTTTGCTGTATTATTGTAGCTCTGAAGATGGCTTAAATATAAGCCGTAATGTTGTCCATGAGAATATGTGTTCGATTTGACAAACTATCAAGAACAAAATTCATCAGTTATTAATTAGAATGATCAAGAATTTATTTGATATTAAATTTTAATGTTTGGCCTATTTTCTATCAATTCCATAAACTAGATCAAGAAAGGGTGTGATTGAATTTTAGTCAAATGCCATTTTCAAATTAGTTTTATTACGTCAAAATACATTCAAGGTTTGGTATGTCTGTTGCATGTAATAATGGATGATAACAATAATGATAATAATTTTACAGAATGGAACGTGTTTAATAGAAGTAGGAAATGTTATAAGATATAACGTGACACAAATGTTTGCATGTTTGTCATCTATATAAATAAACAAATAGTCGTTTAAAAGTAACTGTCATCCACTTTAGATCAAATATTGTATATCTGTAACAACTATTTCTGATGTATACTGAGTCACACACACAGACAATTGCTAAAAATCACGTTTTTGGGTTCGGGGGACCTCAAAATGGATATTTCCAGTGAAAACTGGATATCGAAAATTTGATATGATTATAATACTTTCTCTTACTAACAACAGTAAAATAAATTAAAAACGGTGATAGGGGGAAAAGTATCATCTTACCCAAGCTGTTAGGAAACTGAGGGCGTGCCAATAACATAGAACCAATTCCATATTATTTGAAATAATTATAAAAATAATTCAGTTTATATTTGGAAGATTATTTTGTGTTTACAAAACTCGCCAACAAAGCAGCACTTACCAGCTAGCAGTTTAAAATCATGAAACATCGTTACAGAAAAATATTGTGATTGAAACTGAAAAAAGTATTGACATTTTTAATTCATTTATAGGTATTACTTGTATTTTCATTATAAATGAGATAACTTGCAAAAATGATTGTTCTCACTTTCTGTAATTATTATTTTTAATGCAACATATATTTTCAAAATAATATTATTAAAAACAAATAAAATAGACCATTACTATTGCATAATAAACTTTTTATTTTTGTTTTAGGAATACACCATTAGTATGTAAAAAAATCTGGTGTGAAACACTCACGCAACTTTCTCTTCCTCCATTTTTCAAAATTGTAATTGACAAATTCTATAATTAGTGTAGCAAATTTAAGGTATTTGTATGGAGAAAAACACAAAAATTGTTCAATAGAAACACACTTCCGGTTTACTAATTTTCTTGAAACTCGGAATTTCAACAACACATTTAATTCTAATTAGTATTTTTTTGATGACACAATAAAGTAAATAAATAGCACTTCAGAGGGAAACCTAACCCCATCTCTCTCCCAAAAGTGCCGTTAAATGAATTTTTCCAGAAAAATATTTTAAATAAACACCAAGTTTGAAGGAAATTTGTCGGAGCCATTTTTGAGGAAATCGCAAAAAAGTAAAGAAACCAACTAGTAAAGTGGTACTTCCGGTTGAGGCATTTTGACAGATAACGTACTGTCAGATCCCATGGTGATACCTAAACGGAATATTAAGTTTTAACTTTCTGTAGTTTTTCGTTTTTGAGCTATGCTTTTCATATACATATACACAGACCAAATTTGCTAAAAACTACTTTTTTGGGCTCAGGGGACCTCAAAACGGATATTTCCCGGGGAAAACTCGATATCAAAAATTTGACAAGAGTACAATATTCTTACTATTTATTAGTTAGCTGATATTGAACCTTATGGGCTTTACTGTCTGAGCAATGCTGTTACCTGGTGGCCATTTTTGTAAACTCATTGTTTTGTAACGGCGAAGGTGCAAGTTTTCGAATTTTTATTTAGTGACATTTTTTAGAATTAATGATTTTTAAGAAATAATGTGTTTAATTAGGCCAGTTAATCATGATAAAAGCAAGTTCATTCCTTGTTAGAGAAGTATTATAGCATATGTTTATCAATTTTTTAACATATGACTATTATATTTATTACTTTCTGTAACTGCTGTTACAGGAAGTATTGCGGTCGTGTCAGAATTCGAAATTGAGTTTTTACCGGAAATACATGTTTAAGTCACCTGATTTTTTTTTTCCCAAAAAAATGGGTTTTAGAAAACTGTGTATATTTGTGTGTGGTTGGATGGTGGGAAAAGAATATCTCAAAAACGAAAAGTTGCAGGAAGCTCAAACTTGGTAGTCCATTTAGGTACTACCACCGCATCAGACACAAGATTTCGAGTAAAATGCCTCAACCGGAAGTGCTACTGTACTACATAGATTTTCTAGTTTTTGGTGATTTTCTCGACAATGGCTCCAACGATTTTCTTTAAACTTGATATCACCTATACTTGCAAAGAGCTTCAACGTTTATTTGAAACATTTCTCCGGAAAATTCATTTAAGGGCACTTTTGAGCGATGGGTGGGATTATGGTTTCCTCTAAGTACTATTTTAGTTCTGTACCAATGTGCTATACAATTCTGTCAACTAAATAATATTAATTAGAATTATATAAGATGCCAAAATTCCCAGTTTGAAAAGATCGGTTGAACGGAAATGCGACTTTTCTGAATAATTTTTTCAGTTTTTTGTGATTTTCTCAATAAAAATGCCGTCGGTTGGAGCACTAATAAGAATTATGTACAAAATTTTCCATTAAGAAAAAGTTTTGTGAATGTTTCACACCAGATTTTTTTTTTTATTTATATGAACCCTTTTTCTCTTTTGCACCATTTGGTCACATAATATCTAGAAACGTAACAAATACAAATAGCGAAATGTCCATAAATATATAAAGCAAACAACGAAAGACAAGATAAAATACTACAAAATTAAATTTATAAATATACTACTTAAGATAACTCAAGAATATACATATAATTACGTAATTACATTTAAAATTACATAATCGAACTTTATGGCCATGATTTTCAAGTTCTTCTTTTATTAATGAAGTAGGTAAACTTGATGGATGTTAAAATTACAATTCTGTAATCTTTTTCTTGTCTTAGTTGGTATTTATGGAAGTCGGCGTTTGGTTGTGAAGGTAATGAACGATTAGTCTGTCTGTTTCAGTAGTGTTGGGTGTATTACTGAATTTGAGGAGTTACATTTGTACACATTTCTACAGATCTCTCAAGTAAATAGGCGGAGATTTGATTCACTTCCGGAAACCCCAAAAGGAAATCTTAATCATGGTGGGTTCACTTAATCATTGATAATATCCAAATGGATGTAGGCGAGGGCAGTGATATGCATTAAAACGCTGTTAAGGGAAGTATTCTTACTCCACGAGGCATGAAGGTACTACTCATAAGCAACAGAGGCTCCTATTAAAATCTATATAATTTTTTCATGGGAAATGAGAAGCAAACGCATCATTATTTAATCTTTTATTATAGCAAAAATGTAAACTGACCTGAAATAACATTTTAGACGTAATGGGACTTATTAATACGGCTGCTTTCCCTCACACCTAAAGTCATGCCCCCTTCAACTTATATTGTTTGGGCTAATATTAGGTAGTTAGTATGCGAAGTTTAAAGAAAACCATTGCTTCCATTTTCTAAAAAAGTGGCATAAAAAAATATTTAGCCAAGTCGCATTTCACATTAACGGATTTCAATCGAAACCTGAGAACTAGAGAATTCAGATAGGATAGGAGTTGTCGAAGTCACAAGTTGAATACACTTCTTTATCGTATAACTGATTATATGGAACTCACGAAATCAATTCAAACAGAATTGTCGAGTGGATTTCTAGAAGGGCTGGCTACCGAGGTGTGATAAAAGTCTGCGTTTTTCATCTTACAATTCAAAAATGGTTTGTTTACTCACCTACTAAGCTTATTCCTCGAAATACTGACCATCATTTTCTACAACTTGATCTCATCTGTGAGCCAACAATTCTATGTCCTTGCGATACCTGGAGCAAGCTTTGGAGGCAAAAGACTCCAAACATCCTGTTTTCTCTTCCTCTATGTTTGTAAATTTTTTTATCATGCAAAAAGTGGGCCATGGAGTGGAAGAAATGGCAATCACGGTGTCAAATCTTGGCTGTCAACTGCGTGAGGGAGAAGCTCAAAATTCAAATCTTCGATTACTGAGAACGTTTGTCGTGACGTGTGCGTCTTTGCGTTGTCTTGTTGTACAACAAGAATAGGAATACCCTTTTTCAATTAACTCAAGAACGATATTTTGAAGTCTAAATGGAGTGTACTCGTTCTCGCTGAGTAGAATAGAGCTTGGATGTAATCGCAAGACCGTCAGGAACTAGCTCAAAATTAATGACGCCCTCGTTGATCCACCAAACGCACAGCATTACTTTTTTCACAAATCTTTATCTTCTGGGGACGGTACAGCTGATTTTGAAGAAGGGTTTTGCAGACTTCAACTCGGTGTGCGGCTTGTTGGAGCGTAAATTGATGGGGTTATTACGGTAGCTTCTGGGAACAATAGCGGCTGCTCACAGGTGGCGGTTTATGGTTGATTGGCAAACGCCTAATTTACCTGAAAGTTTCCTGGTGTTGGTGCAAGGATCCACCTCTACAGCTGTCGCCAGAAGTGCTGAATCTAAGGAGAAAGGACTTTCTGGATAAAGCTTACTTTCCAGATTCATATCACACTCTCTAAATTTTTTGAATCAAATCTGTGCAGGCCGTGATCTGTACAGAGCCTTACCTCTCTATTTCATTAATTTTGGAAGCGGTGTTTGCGGAAGTAGCCATTTTCAACGTAGTGACGCACCATTGCCCGAATTTCTACATTCAGTTGAGTCATTTATTGAATCGCTAACAAATTGCATAGCTCTTTTTCCACAAGAGCCAAGCATATACTGAAAGTAAAAGACGGTACCTAATAAGAAAAATAAGAAACCTCTTACTTTTGGTAAACTAGTGTTTAGTAAATTAACTTTTAGTAAACTACTTATTTAGTAAATACAGCAAAGATAATTGATAATATAAATTGAGGTAAGATACTCTGATTGATAGATAACAGCAAAAATTTAAATTGAAGAGTGAAAATGTACACAATATAACATAATGCGTTGAGCAAATGGGAAATTAAAATATAAAAAATTGTATGGGAAAAAAATTTATTTTATAAATTTATATATAAATTAAATTTAAAAATGGGTAGCGAATATTATTTATTACTTTCAACAGCCAACGCCGCGCTTACCTTAAAACGCAGAATCCTTGTTACCAGTGTTGGCAGACCCATGTGTCCTTAGCCCATGTCGGGGAAAAGGCGAGAGGAAAAATAGGAATAAGGAAATAAATCTTATGTGCCCTGTTACTCTTCCTGATCCATACACTGCTGCTTGGCTGATGATAGTAGATAATAATTAAACGGGCTCCCAGAAGCTGCGCGGCAGGAAATTAACCGGAAGTAACGACCATGTGATTTCACAATACCTAGACAACCCGAGAGAACGGGTGGCACTTACTCGACAAAACACCAGCTTATTAACACTACCCAGGAAAACCAGAAGTGGCAACCTTGAATTTTCACAATTAAGGACAACCGAACTGGCCTTAACTGTATAGACAGACTTACTACTGTGAGTGCTACGTACAACTTGCTTATTCGAGTGTTACGTAGTGACTGAGAGCGGAGAAAATGCATAGGTTACCGCCTTTCTACGATTAGTCAATACAGCCCAATAGATTAGTAAATTATTATCAAGGTAGTACAATACCGCTCTCCAAAATAAAATTATTGTACGCTGTTGGCGGCAAATTTGAATTTGCATGAAATACCGGAAGTACAGTGTTGAGGATTGTGTGAAAAAACGCACCCACTTTTGTTGCATTCTTGTGTTTTCAACATTGAATTCTATTTGCACAGATATAAAGATATTTTCATTTGAAATATTTTTCTGTAAAAATAGAATTTAAGTAGTCCTGAGGAATCTGTGACGTTTAATTTCAAATTTTCTTGTAGGATAGTGCCATGTTATTGGCACTCTATTCTGGAATGCAACTATTACCAGCTTATCCCCCCCCCCCTCTAAGTCACTGTATTTATGTGTGGACTAAGTAATAATACCCATTTAAGAAAATGTGTTAATTTACCAATTGTAATAAACAGAAAAATGAATGATAAAAAATGTATTACGATCTTAATACTTTCTCTTACAGCGGTAAGAGAAAAACAGAATGAAAGAAAGACATTTCTTTTATATTCAGTGTTATTGGTAACATTCATTTGAATTGATTCATTTAACTATTAAAATATGAAGACCTATATAAACGGTTGAATAGAAAGGTTCATGTCTGGTCCACCGCTGATATCCCCACTCAGTGCGTTTCGTTTTTGTTATTCGCCAATTCAATTTGCATGGTCATTCTCCCGCTCTCTCGCCCACACTAATCTTTCTCTCTCTTTTTTTCTTTGACATCCGCCATCCAAATATTTTTATAAACATTCTGTTTACATGGGTGAAAAATTGTTTTGTTTATAAATAATTCTTAGCAATGATTTATCTTTGTTTACGTCTTTAAAATTACACCGAAAAAAAATTCTTCAACGAAGATGTTCCTTCAACATGGACTTGAAACACTGACTTGTTTTCAACAATCACTGCAATATAATAGTATTTTGTGAGATCTGTTTTTTCCTTAATCGTGTCCATAACCGGCGCAAAAATCTACACTGAAATAGGTTCTAAGTATAGCTACTTCATATTTACTGCAAAACTAGCGCATTAGAGGGATGCAGCGGAAACTAGGCTCCCGGGTCGTTGATACATTAAAAAAATAGAACAAGAATTAACGGCCTCTGGAGAATATGCACTTGTCATCCGGAGATAACACTGCCCATAACTGGATTGTGGAACTGTGGCCTCCACGTTTCAATCCATCTATGAAAATAGCTACTCATTAATGTTATTGCTGGTCAAAAAGCGATGACATGATAAAGACACGATTGTATGAAGTGATATTTATCCTTGGCAAAATAGGATACATAAAAGTCCAGTAAAGTTGCATATTATAAATTTTCTCATTAAATTGTTTGCATATTCTAAACATAGAGGACATAAAAGTAGCCAAATTTATAATGGAATATTTAAGTAAAATTGAGGTCAAAATAAAGTGTGCGCTTAAAAGTTTAGTCTTGCAACTTATTTTAACATACATATTTGTAGTGTTTTAAATTTAGGTATAATTCAAAAGGAGTAGAGGAATATCGAGTACTCTCCACCCAAACTCTTAGCTTTGAGTGAGAATGTATTGGGTGAATCTAAAGTACAGAGACATTTTCCGTGGTACCTGCTTCATTTTGTGGTCATCGACGGTTTCGGGCGTTCGCCCATCTTCAGGATCCGCTTTTCAGACAGTGTGCCAACACAGACTTGTACAGAGACTTAGTTTCACACTAACTGAGGTGTATGTTTAAAATACTAAACTCTTAAACTAGGTAAAGGGATGTGGCCAGATGGGTGGGAAAACCCGTGTTTGGGTTGTTAAAGGGCAAATTCTTTTCTTACAGTGGACGCGGGGGTCTAATGTTTAAACTCTGTTGTTGGAGGGAGACTTACTTCACAATTAACTAACCAAAATATTAAGAATATACAAAAAATAAAAAATAAAAATAAGATACACAAAATAAATAGGACTGACAAAGAAACAGCAGACAAATTTGCCACATTCACATATATTGGAAGCCACACGTACAAACTCACAATTTTTTTCAAAAAACTGGGCATTAAGACATCCTTCCGCAAAATAGTGCAAAAACAAAATCCCACTGCAAAATAGTGCAAAAATTAGGCAACAAAATCCGCACTCGTACCGAGTTCACTGACGTGTATGACAGCAGTGGGATTTACGAGTTGAAATGCCCGCACTGTGAAACATTTACGTGGGGCAGACAGACAGAAAAATCAGGGAACGATTTACCGAACATATCAGATCATATAAGTACAACAAAGTCGACTCAAATTATGCCAATCATCTAAAAACAAACAAACAACAACCCGAGGACATAACGACCACGATTGAAACTCATACCCTCTGCCCAAAGGACGACGACTTGACATAGTAGACAATCGAATAATAAGCGAAAAAACACAAAACTTAAGAAATGAACAGCCAAAATTGCTTACGGTGAAACCATTATTCAGAACCACTCAGCAACAGAAACACATTACACACGAAAAAAATGTTCCTTAAATAGATTTTAAGCGTTAGGTTTAGTTTTAAATCTACTATGGAATGTACTTTACTAGTTAGAGATTATATATTTAAAAAAAAAAAAAAAGTGCGTAATTTGGAATGGATGTATGTGAGTGATGTGACAGGGTTTGTGGGTTTGTGGGATGCATAATAAAAAACTTAATTATAATAAGAATAACATACTTAGGTATACATGCTTGCGAGCTGTGTGGGTTGCGTTGAAAAAGAGTGAGAAAGAATGAATGGAATTTCTTAATTCTTTGGGAACTGGAAAACTTAATTATATAAAAAATCGTTCAGTTTTAAATGAATGAATGAATTTTAAAATGTTAGTTTAATCGTTGTTTAATTTTGTTTAGATTTATTTTGTGTATCTTATTTTTTATTTTTTATTTTTGTATATTCTTAATATTTTGGTTAGTTAATTGTAAAGTAAGTCTCCCTCCAACAACAGAGTTTAAACATTAGACCCCCGCGTCCACTGTAAGAAAAGAATTTGCCCTTTAACAACCCAAACACGTGTTTTTCCACCCATCTGGCCACATCCCTTTACCTAGTTTAAGAGTTTAGTATTTTAAACATACACCTCAGTTAGTGTGAAACTAAGTCTCTGTACGAGTCCGTGTTGGCACACTGTCTAAAAAGCGCATCCTGAAGATGGGCGAACGCCCGAAACCGGTCGATGACCACAAAATGAAGCAGGCTTCCACGGAAAATGTCTCTGAGCTTTCCACCTCTGCGGGAACCAACCCACACAACAAATCTAAAGTATGTTTGGTGAAGATGAAAGATAAATTAGATTAGGCTTACTTAGTATTGAATGAATGTATTTATTAGCATGAAAGTATTTATTATTGGCGAGAATGGTTTAGGTTAGGTTAAGTCTGTATATAAGTTTTTATTTTAGGTTTAAGTACAAAAAAGAGTAGAGGAATATCAAGTACTCTACTCCTATCGGTGCGAATGTTTTTTGGTGTTTATGTGTCATTTTGTTTGTGCGTGTGTGTCTTAGTGGGATAGCATGCCGGTACAAAAGTGCACGTTTAGTTCTTAATAGTGTATTTAAACAAGATAAAATAGTTTGCAAGTTATGTACAATTAAGAACTATGGCGTCAAGACTAACAATAAAATGCAACAATTGCAAATTAATAAAATGCAAACAATTTTTTTGAAAATTTGCAGGTAACAAACATGTACACAACATTAAAATGGAGACTAAAACCCTATTGTTGCAAACGTTAATAAAAAGGTGCCGTCGAGCAGACATATTTCCCTTCATTCTTTGTTGGCAAAAGATATCTGAAAATTCTAACCGGAACAGGTTTATTAAAATCGTCAGGCCTTCAAATTATAATGAAATGTTTATACGGCAATGGCCAGAGCCATATAAACATCTCATTATAACCAAACCAGTTTTAAAAACAATGAAATGGTAGTTTAAAATCGTTTGTTAGACAGCTGTAAGAGCCATAATGGGCCGCTTGGGTTGGACATCTCTACTCTAAAGTATTACATAATTCCAATGTATGGTTCTACTTACTACCTTTATAACTAATAATCATTTACATTAGAAGCATTGGTAGAATATTAAATTTGAAGAAAATCGGTCAATCGCTAGTGCGATTTTACACCAGAGGTTTTTCTTTAATTTTCTTCACAACGATTCAAAGATATCTTTTAAACTTGGTATGCTAACTGCAAAGATAAAGCCTATATATTTTTAAAAAAATTTCGAATAAAATTATTTTAGGTAGTTTTGCGGAGTTAAATTTCAAATGTTATTATAAGAATTGGTTCAAAGTTATTGGCACTTTCTTTTGAACTACAATTTAATCCTTTTTACTACCTGCCAGGTTGGGTAGTTAGCACAATGAGTAAAATTTGATGATTAAGGAAACTTTTGTCATTTTACATATAATAATTATATGTAATAATTATAATAATTATATTGTATTGAGAGATACTAGTTGTGTCAATTTTTTTTCATATGTATGTGTGTATAATTTTCAAAATATAAACTAAAACTTTGAAAATATGGATAGGTCCACAATGCTGAATAACATCTGGTATTTTTTTTATCCGTCGTAGCATGCATATTGATTTTGTTCTTGACCGATTTCGTATTATCATCCATCGTCAGAGCAAATCTACCAAGTTCGTGTAGAAGTTCACTTCAACGCAATGTTTCTGTTACACTCACACTTGTATATATGTGGGAAGGTTATAAGGTTATAAGGTTATGGTCGAACATAACCTTATAACCTTGCCACATATATACAAGTGTGAGTGTAACAGAAACATTACGTTGAAGTGAACTTTCTACACGAACTTCGTGAATTTGCTCTGACGATGGATGAAAATCCGAAACCGGTCAGGAACAAAATCAATATGCATGCTTACGACGGATAAAAATACCAGATAAAATTTTGAACTTAGTACAACAGCATCAGAGACATTTTCCGTGGTAGCCTGCTTCATTTTGGGGTCATCGACCGGTTTCGGGCGTTCGTTTTTCAGACAGTGTGACAACACAGAGACTTGCACAGAGCAAATTCGGTTTACACACTCGAACAGTGGTAGTGAAATCCACGAAAGAATGTTGAAAGTGTACGGGAATAATTGTTTGAACCGTTCGAACGTTTATAAATGGGTATAACAGTTTAAAATTGGCCGTGTAAGTGACTGTGATGAGCAACGAAGTGGAAGACCAGTTGAAGTTGCAACTTCCTCCCTTGAATCTCAGATAATTCAGGACAACAGGCGTATTACTGTTGGACTGATAGCTGAAGAAGTGCACGCAAGTGTTGAAACTGTCCATAACATTAGTCAGAATAAGCTGCAGGCGTTATTTCGCTTCATGTCAACACGCGCTCACACACGCCACAGTTAACTTAAGAAACACTTCAAAAAGTGGGGTGGAAGAACCTTCCACGTCCCCCCTACAGCCGCATCGCACTTCCATTTGTTTGGACCCCTTAAAGAGGCTCTACGTGGGAAACATTTTCAATTCAATGAAGAAGTTAAAAATCAGGTTGTTAAAATTGGCTTCGAGATCAACCCAAAGAATTTTACGACTGAGGCATACACAAATTAGAAGAACCATAGGACAAGTGTATAAATGTTGCTGGGGACTATGTTGAAAAGTAGCCAAAGATTTGTATTGATTAAATAAATCGTTTTTGACCTACAGCGTTTTGTCCCGTTATTTATTAATTCCCCTGGTAAATCTGTGTTGTCACACTTTCTGAAAAACGCATCCTGAAGATAGGCGAACGCTCGAAACCGCTCGATGACCACAAAATGAAGCAGGCTTCCACGGAAAATGTTTCTGATGCTTTCCAGCTCTGCGAAACCAACCACCACAACTATTAGTACATCAGTATTTAAAGTAACTTCATAATATTAATCATACTTTCAATTAATTGATTTTACAGATTATATTTTATTTATGATTGCGAGATTTATAACCAATCCCTTAACGTGTCGATTAGTTCCGCACTTATTGAACAGCTAATCTTAAAAAAAAAAACAAATTTAATACAATAATTCAATAATTTTTTCTTTATATTGTTCAGTATCATTTTTTAACGGCACTTGAATCTTTACTTTCAGTAACTGTTAGAACAATAAGTAATGGACAAATGAAAGTAGTTTTACTAGTTTCATTTGTAATTGGTACATGTTTCGTCAGTACTTAATGATTGTTATCAAACTAGAAGACTGGGTCTCTGTAATCAAGGTCGCTATATACAATAAAATCTCGCATGTATTGTTCGTAGCCTTGAAATAACTTGGTAAGTGTTGTACACTGACTTATCTGTTTTTCAATTACTTATCTGTTTTGTTTGTTCTAGTTTTAATTTTTTATTAGTGTGTCTAAAAAAATTAAACTAAAAGTTTTTGGAAATTTATTATTGTTTGTAACAATTATTTTAAATAAAAATTAATATGGGTTAGAGGTTGGTCACAGATATTCTCCTTTAGTCAAAAAGTATTTTAAAACATTAAACTTTTTAATTGAGACAAATCGCCTTAGCTCAGAAACGGTTTTGTTTAATCAATTCAATAGTTTCAGTACGTCAAGTTGGCATCCTTGTACTTAGTTTCTCATCAGCTTTTCAAGAGTATTTGGTAATTATAACCTCAAATGTATTCAGTTAACAATGGCGAGTCCGCTCGAGCATTGCATCTCGGAAGAACAACGCTCAGTGATTAGATTTTTAGTTGCAGAGGGTATCAAACGTAGTGAAGTCCACGAAAGAATGTTGAAAGTGTACGGGAATAAGTGTTTGAACCGTTCAAACGTTTACAAATGGATAGAACAGTTTAAAAGTGGCCGTGTATGTGTCTGTGATGAGGAACGAAGTGGAAGACCGGGGTTGAAGTTGCAACTTCCTTCCTCGAATCTCCCATTAATTCAGAACAACAGGCCTATTATTGTTGAACTGATAGCTGAAGAAGTGCACGCAAGTGTTGAAACTGGTCCATAACATTATTCAGAATAAGGTGCAGGCATAATTTTGCTTCATGTCAACACGCGCTCACACACGCCACAGTTAACTCAAGAAACACTTCAAAAATGGGGTGGGAGAACCTTCCACGTTCCCCCCACACAGCCGCGACCTTGCCTCGTCGCACGTCCATTTGTTTGACCCCTTAAAAGAGGCTCTATGGGAAACATTTTCAATTAAATGAAGAAGTTAAAAATCAAGTTGTAAAAGTGGCTTCGAGATCAACTCAAAGAATTTTATGCCAGAGGCATACACAAATTAGAAGAATCATGGGGTAAGTGTATAAATGTTGCTGGGGACTATGTTGAAAAGTAGCCAAAGATTTGTATTGATTAAATAAATCGTTTTTGAGCTACAGCGATTTGTCTCGTTACTTATTACCCTCTTATAAAGAGCTACAACTTTTATTTGCAACATTTCTCCAGGAAAATTCATTTAAGGAGATTTTCGGGAGAGAGAGGTGAGGTTATGTGTTCCTCTGTGTTATTTCAGTTCAACAATATGCTATAACAATTCTGTGAACTAAATAATATTAATTAGAATTATATATCTTGCCAAAATTCCCAGTTTGAAGGAAATCGGTTGACCGGAAGTGCGTCTTTACTGAATAGGTTTTTCATTTTTTGTTGTTGTGATTTTCTCCATAAAAATGCCGACAGGTTTAAATACTAATAAGAATTGTAAGTGAGTAGAAAATTTGCCATTTCACAGCAAGAGTAAGTAGTGTGACTATTTCACACCAGATATTTTTGTTTAAGGATTCGAAATATTTATCTCTAATTAAATTATTTATTGTCAAGAAGGTTTATTACATTTGATTTTATATGATCAATCAGTAGATGAAATTAAGAGCTAGTTAAAATTATGCGTACATAATCTATGAAGTGTAACATGTTGATTTAAGGCGATCCCTTGTCACGTAATGGGCCACTTTTAATAGCTAAAACTGACAAACTAGTACCAAAGTCCCATCATAAGAACTTTTCTTTGGAATAGTTGTAGCGAAACGATTTAAGGACTAAAACCAAAAATGAAGTATTTCTAGTAGAAATAAATTTTTTATAAGCATTATAAATAAATGACAGCACTAAATGAGCCGTTAGATAATTACTTCTTAAATGTTTTAATATAAATGACCATGATCTTTTAACATTAGTATATATAGCTCAATAATGGATGATTTCAACAGTCAAGTGCAGTTTTGTTTGCATATATATTGGAAGAGTTTTTTTTTTTTGAAGCCACGGTAAAAATAGTTTTTGCTTTAGGCGTTTCTTAGCAGCTTTAAATATAGATGCAGAGTAATCCAAGTGATTTCGGGAATCCTAAATCCTATACATTCGATGGGCCAAGTACAATTATATTGCATGTTTATGTACATTCATATCTGATATGTTCGTCGAAAAATGCCATAAAAATATGTTGTATTATTCAGTAGAAGTCCTGGGCACCACATGAAAATCACTTCTTTAAAAGATAGTATGAAACAGAGATCTTTTTTGAGGGTAAAACAAATCGGAAGTGATATGTAAAACTCTTACCACACATAATACCTACATATTGTAGTGAATGTTTCTGGAGGTTGATCAGAAATGAAATACTTAAGTTGAGTTAAGTTGAGATACTTGCAACTCCCGATATCCGCAACGCTTTTAATTCAGTCAGATGGCAGGATATTTTGAAGGCACTGGAAAAGGATTTTAATATACCTGAATATCTTGCTCGGATGATAGACAATTATCTGAAAGAGAGGATTCTCTGCTATAATACCATAGAAGCGACCTGATACCATCGGATAACAGGAGGATTTGCACAGGGGTCAATTTAAGGGCCAGACCTGTGGAATGTTACATACGATGGGATCTTACGGATGGAGATGCCGGCGGGGACCTTTCTCGTTGGGTATGCCGACGATATCGTAGCAGTCATCGTAGCAAGAGGCGTAGAGATGGCACAACTAAGACTGAACCAAGTCATGAGACGTGCGCAAACCTGGCTCGAAGAGCATGGACTGGAATTGGCACCTGAAAAAACCGAAATATTAATGATATCCAGACGCCGTACGGATGTAGGAAGAACTCTTAAAATTGACTCAACAGAGATGGATCCCAAAAAGGAGATGAAGTATCTTGGGATCATGTTGGACAGAGGTTAACATTGGGAGAGCACGTTAAATACGCGTCCACAAAAGCGATGAAGATCACAGCAATGCTCAGCAGAGCTATGGCAAATATAGGTAGGCCGACGGCCAATAAGAGGAAGCTGGTGCTGATTACAGCAAATGCAGTCATGCTGTACGGATGCGAAGTATGGGCTGGAGCTTCGAAACAAGCCCATATTAAGCGACTCTTAGCTGTGCAGCGCAGGGGCGCGCTTAGGATAATCAGTGCTTATCGCACGGAATCTGAACCTGCGGCCTTGTCATTGCGGACACCGCCCCAATAGACTTAATGGCTTTGATGAGAGGCATCGTTTTCAAAATAGAGAACTTAGGAAGGAAGAGGCGTACGCATTGCGACGATCACACTGCAGGGAGAGAGAGGAGAAGATGGAGAGATGAAACTAGGGGAAGATGGACGCACCGATTGATCGGGGACTCCATACTGTGGTCTACCCGGAGTTTTGGCGAGGTAAACTTTTCAAAAATTTCACACGATATTTACTTAATTCCTCTCAGAGCATTAAGAGAAAAGTAAAAATTACTGTTACTAATTAAAATTAAGTAGTATTAAGGTGCAAGCATATAATTGTTGAATTATATTATCCAAAACGCTAGAAAGCACAAAAATAATAAAAAAGAAACGAGAAAAAAAAAATATTTTCAAGGATTAATCCTTGAGCGTATTTCTTGTAAAAGTTTTATAGAAGACAAAACTGCAGTTTAAATCTTCAGTTAGCACAAAATACTAGAAAAAAGAATTTCATAATCATTGGATTATATCAACTAAGGAAGGTTGTTGATTTATCACTCTTATTATTAGATAAATATAATGCTTGCTTATAATACATGAACTGGCACTTTTATTTAAAAAACAGTATTCCTTTAAAAGTCTATTTATATAAATGTAATCATTTGTAATATCTCACTTTTTAAAATTTTTGTTACAGTGAGAGTAATAGCGCAATATTAGTAACAATAATTAAAAAAAATCTGGTGTGAAACACTCACACAACTTTCTCTTACTCCAGTTCTCAAAAGTAGAAGTGACAAATTTTATAGTTTGTGTACCAAATGTAATGAAATCCGTCGAAAGCGGGAAAAACTGCTCTGTTTAGTAAAGGCGCACTTCCGGTTTACTAATTGTCTTGAAACTCGGAAGTTCAGCCACCGAATGTAGTGCTATGTAATTATGGCTGGATGCTAGAATGGTATAATCAACTGTGAGAGCACTTTAGAGGAAAACATAAGCCCAGGCCTCCCCTAAAAGCGTCATTTGAAGAATGTTGCCAGAGAAATGGTTTAAATAAAAGTTGTAGATGTTTGCATAGCGAGTTTATATTGGTAGCGTGAAGGAAATCGTCGGAGCCAGTTGTGAGAACAATGCAACAAAGAGAATAAATCATTAAATGAAGTGGTAAAGTAAACGCACTTTCGGTTATCATAATTGTTTCAAGCTCGGAATTTCAACAACATAGTTAAATCTGATTATTTAGTTGTGAGAATTGTCTAATACACTGAAATTGCACTGTAGATGGAAACCTAACCCAATACCCAATGAAAACCCAATATCGAACCCCACCCTCCCCCATAAGTGGCCTTAAATGAATTTTCCCAGAGAAATGTTTCAAATAAAAGTTGTA
The DNA here is from genome assembly GCA_011037195.1 of Triatoma infestans. Lineage (NCBI taxonomy): Eukaryota > Metazoa > Arthropoda > Insecta > Hemiptera > Reduviidae > Triatoma > Triatoma infestans. The sequence continues at coordinate 17,692 of JAAEAF010002392.1, forward strand.
GCTCTTTGTATGTGTAGTTGATATAGCAAGTTTGAAGAAAATCGTTGGAGGCATTTTTGAGAAAATTGCAAAAACGTAAAAAAACCACTAAGTAAAGTGGTACTTCCGGTTGAGGAATTTTGACAGGTGACCCACTGTCAGATGCCATGGTGATACCTAGACGGAATATCAAGTTTCAACTTTCTACGGGTTTTCGTTTTTTGAGCTATGCTGTTCACATACATACACAGACACACGGAACACACAGACACAATACACACAGACCTTTGCTAAAAACCACTTTCTTGGACTCAGGGGACCTCATTTTGTACGCGGGGGACCTCCGCACGGATATTTCTAGTGAAACCCAATATCGAACCCACCCTCCCCCATAGTGGCCTTAATACTTTTTTCCCCGATTCTCCTTGAAATTTAATGTTTTATTATTTATTTATTGTTTTATTTGTTCTTTAGTGTTTATTTGTTCTTATTTATTCTTTTATCTGTTCGTATATGGACCCACATAAGTATTTCAAAAATATTATTAATCCATAATAATGAAGACAAAGGTCTATATAAATGAAAATTAAATGGAATTGGAAGTTAATGTATAGTACAATTAAATTTTTTAAATTAAATTAGAATTTGTTGTGGTTGGGTTCCGCAGAGCTGGAAAGCATCAGAGATATTTTCCGTGATAGCCTGCTTCTTTCTGTGGGCATCGACCGTCCCCATCATCAGGATACTTTTTGTCAAACAGTGTGATAACATAGATTTGCACAGAGCAAATTTTGTTGATACACTGGTCTTTAAATGTTTTTGTTAGGGCCTAACAAGGTTAAGAAGTGTGATGGTACCTGAGTGAAAAAACACATGTTTCGGTCTTTAAAGAGACCTGTCGTACTGTTTGGAAACATCAAACACATGAGATGTGTAACTTAAACTACCTTTTTGGAAGGTGATTTACTTAATAATTAATTACCTAAAGTATCAATGTCAGCTGTGGGCTGCTGTGAAATAGTTACTGACAAGAAATGATAAAATACGAGACGAATGATCGTAAGATAGTACAGATAAATAAATAAATAGTTGTCTAACAATTAATCTATATAAGCAGGTTATTTGACAGCACAAATACATTTCGTATTTCACCTTCATGATTTACACACGCCATCCAGCACGCATGTATACTTAAATATGGGTACTTTACATGCCTAAATTTAACAGGTCTAAACTAGCTTAAGTACAGACTTTTAGAAATATATAATTAGAATTAATAGAATGGAAACTAAATCTAAGGAAAAATTAACATAGCATTTATTATTATTAATAACAATAAAATGACAATAGCTTATGTATGAGCCGCCCTAATAACTATGAGAAAATAAATAGACTAAAGATCTTTATAATCTAAATAAGAATTTAAATTAAATTAGACAACACTTAATTACAACATTTTCTTATTAGTCGTTTATATCGTTTAATTTATTTATTTACTTTTGTATCTTAATTATTTTTTATTTCCTGTACAAATGTAAACAAAAAGTTAAACAAATGTAAATAAAATGTACAAATGTAAATGTAAGTAAAAAACGAATTTAATATAAAAGTATAATACTTAGACAACAATAACAGTAATTGTTATTAGAGGAAAAACAAACAAAGCAAAGAAATAGGAATAATTTAATTTTTGCAGATATATGAATCATTAACATATAAGGAAAAAAGAAAAAAATATAACGTACATATTTTATAATTAATTTGCAAGTATCTTATACGAGTATATTAATTTATTCTTATGTAATAAAGGTTCTCGGTTTTTAGAACTGCAATTATAAATTGAAATGTAATAATGTTATTACTGTTGAAGCCTACTTTTTATGAAAGTTGTTTAGAAATTGTTTCACCGAACTACTTGTCTTAATATATAATTAAATAGAGAAATAGCTTCTTTCATTTGGGATGAATGAACGACCAATCCCTTTCCAAACAAAAGCGTATTAAAATTATATAATTAATATATTCAAAATAGTTTCTTACTTCTTTTATTTATTGAATAACACATTACTTGGTTGAAAAATTCAAGTTATAAATATGCCAGAAATAAAGTATGCAGAATAGAGTATGAGAAAATAGAGAATGTCTAAATTAAATGTTAAGCCAAAATCTCACGCTGATGTAAGAAAAAGTATTGCGATCGTAACAAATTGATGAAATTGAGTTTTTCACCGGTGTAATGGATCGCCGGTGCAGAGATCATAAAGTAGCTCGTCACATGAGGCGTGACATGTCTACCTGCCACACGTTCTAGCCGTAGCTCAGAGGGATCATACTAAAGACCATATCTGACGATATTGGAAGTAGAAGTTATGGAGCATAGAGGAAGTTGAGCTTCGCATATAATGCCAATTCTCTATCATTTTCGCTCTCATTTAACAATCAACTCTCACCGTCACTCTGCCAGTCGTCTGTCATTCTTTCTATTCATGCCAGCATACACTCTAAGTTATACAGTGTAAAGCCCTTGCAGTTCATTGTTATATATATATTTCTGTATATGCGTGTGTGTATGTGTTTGTTATCAGCAAAACATACTCGTAACTCAAAAACCGCAAAATTGCAGACAGCTGAAATTTAGGTATATCGTTTAGATTTTACCAGGAGACCGTAGATATTTAAATTTTGATTAAATTCTATCGATCAAAAGTCGATATTATTTACTTCTGTAGATTTACAGTTTTTTTGAGATTTTCTCAAAAAATAGCTCCAACAATTTTCTTTAAACTTATTAATAATATCAACTACATATTTCAAGAGCTACAATTTCTATTTGAAATATTTTTCCGAACAATTCATTATGTTATGCTTTTCTTTAAAGTACTATTTCAATGTTTTATAATCCCATTATCTATAGAATGTTAATAACAATTATTTTTATTGTCAAAATTCCCAATTTGAGATACTCAGTTGACCGGAAGTAGATCTTTCATTGGAATCGAATTTTTATACTTTCCGTCTCTAGTAAGTTTCTAGTAATTTGATATACTATCTATATGTATGTAGATAGACCTATTTTTTTTTTTTTCTACTTTTACCTGAAAAATTTATTTTGGGGTTAATGGGTGTACTGGGAGGTCTCGCTTCGCTCAAAAGTTTATTTTATTATAGTTGTAGGTGCTTATAATATTGAAGTCATTAACTATGTATTAAACAGTCCATGTATAAAGACAATTTTGCCAATTATAACCGGAAGAGAAAGTCATATGAAAGCATCATATATCGATTTTTGTTTTCTTTTAATAAGAAGGAGAATTAATAAATCTATAAAATAAAACTAGGGATGTCCTTGTAAATACGACAGGAAGTTCTTTTTTTTTTTGCTTTCAGCTATTAAATTAAATTTGAAAAATACGAATAGAGGTCAATAATAAATTAATTGGCCAGCTAGACAGACGTGGGGATCTACTTTATTTATTTATTGCATTAATTTTGTTAGTTAATTAGTTCTTCAAATGCTAAAACTAAACTTTAGAGTTAAGCTTTTTAAATTTATTTTGTAAACAACTGGTTATAATCGTTGGCAATACTTCATTGATTAATTAAAATAAAGGGATTTGCTTCTATGCTGAACAGTTTGATCAAACGTAAAACTAAATATTCTCAGTAAAAATTCTTCAGCTTTTTAGTTTCTGTTAAGTGGTTTTGTTGAATTCACGCGAGATGAAATTGTTAAACGCCATATTTCAAGTTAATCTCAGATTTTTTTTGGGTTAAAAAAACCATTAGATGACCTCATTTTAAGGTTGATTAGTTAGCAGTATCTATCTTTCAAAATAAAAAATAGAAAATTGAAATCATTATTTTCATAATTCTCTAGCATATTTTCAAATGCTTTTTTTACCAAAAGATCTTGATTTGCTCCAAAATATTTTCGTTTTCTAATAGTCTAAACAGATCGAATGGAAGATTTACCTTTTGCAAATTTACAAATTTAATTAGAAGGCAGGTAGCGGTCGATTTTTTTTTTTTTTAATTGTTTTTCTCAAAATAATGTATTGTAAAGGTCTTTTAACTTTCTCTTACTTCTAGTAAGAGGAAGTATTGTAATCGTATCAAATTTTCGATATCGAGTTTTCACCGGAAATGTCTGTTTTGAGGTCCCCTGAGTCCAAAAAAATATAGCTCAAAAACAAAAAAACAAAAAAACCTTAGAGAGTTCAAACTTGATATTCCGTTTAGGTATCACCATAGGATCCGACAGTAGGTTATTTGTCAAAATTCCTCAACCGGAAGTGCCACTTTACTGATTTTTTTTTTACTTTTTCGCGATTTTCTCAAAAATAGCAACAACGATTTTTTTCAAACTTGGTATATAAAGTAGACATACAAACAGATACAACTTTTATTCGAAACATTTCTTTGGAAAAATTGATTTAAAAGGATATTGGGGGGGGGTAAGAGGGGGTTACGTTTTCCTCTAAAGTGTTAGTTGTTGAAATTCCGAGTTTCAAGAAAATTAGCAAACCGGAAGTGTGTTTTTGCTAAAGTTTTTTTCAAGTTTTTGTGATTTTCTCAATATAAAAACACCGACAAATTTCATTACATTATGTATACGCTTAATATAAATGTTGTCAATTATAATTTTGAAAACTTGGAGTAAGAGAAAGTTATGTGAGTGTTTCACACCAGATTTTTTTGTACTTAAGTGTTTTTTATTACTTTTCAAAAATTTTTCTTCGTTTATGATTATTATCGTATTATATTATGGTATATGAATTATATACGTTTAGCATACATGTCACAGTTGCGTCAATTCTTGCTAGGAAAAGAAACTAGCAGGAAGTATGTATGTCTCATTAAGAGACAATAAATTGTTAAAAATTAACATTTACACCACTTGGCATTGATTAGACGAAATTGATATCGCTTTTGACTTGTCTAAAAGATTAATTATTAATCTCATATTGAACTTTGTTCATCAACAAAAAAAAAAAAAAATCATAATGTTGTCGGCTTCACATTAAATCATCAAAGCAAAAAATTAATTTATTGACTTTTATTGGTTGGAAGAAATCTTTGGCAAAATGAACTTGTTTGCATTGTCATAACTTAGAAAATATATTATAGTTTACTGCCCTTGAGACAAATAAATATGGAGCACATTTCTTTATGATAAGGGAGCCGCCATTAAATAAATATTTTTACGCCTGAAATAAAAAAAAAAAAGAAAAAAGATTACAAACAATTAATTGTTTGAATGAAATATATTTTTGCCCACCTAGATAAGATTTAATTATTTTCACAAATATTTACTATAATTTTATGTTGCAAATAATTATTTAAACATAAAACTGTTCGCATCCACAAATCATATTATATTTGTTAATATAATAAATTTATAAAAATGAGTTGTATATTAAAACTGTGATTACAATCATATAAAATATGTGGCAATGGGCTATGGATATTTATAAATAAAAAAAAAAAATGTCCTTCTAAGATATTTATTTGAACAATTCAAAGTTACTTCTATCAATTCCTGATTTCTTCTTCAATTTGTCGGAAAATCTGTTCTAAAACTCACAGTTCTGTTCCACAAATTATATGTCTCCCCCCCAGCAGACTACAATGAAGGGGAGGAAGGTGCATAATTTGGCCTCTTATCCAGCGGGGTGCACACTGAAGCGATACCACACTTCTCTTAAGATATAAACAATATTCGATAATTATCTTGTACAATAAACACAGCTTATGTGCATTTAAAATCTACTGAAGGTGCACACTGGTTCGACAGCGACACCTGTCTTTCGATAAAGTTATCAAGAGACACAGCATACTGGTCACTCAGATCATATCATACGAGTGTTGTCTGTTGCATTAACAATATGCAAACGCAAAGGAATACTTTAGTGGTTTTTCTATAGACTGTTATTTTTTTTTATATATTCTTCTTTGGGGGGGCGGGTGTTGGTGTAGTGGTTATTATCATGGACTTATAAGTGGGAGGACCCCAGTTCGAGTCCAGCGTATAACTAAATTTTATATTTGTTTAAAAAATGTTAATAGTAAAGTAGGTGCTTCCGCCCCCGTCCACGACACCTAATTTGGTAGTTGGACGTTAAGCCCGCCTGAAAAAATAGGCATTACTTTACTTTACTTTACTTTATTCTTCTTTGGGGTGGTTGTGGAATGAACCTTTATACAGCCAGATAAATTTTTTTATTTATTTTTTATAATTATTACACATCTGTTGTTCCTTTACGTTTCAACACTCTACGTGTTATCTTCAGAAGGATAATGGTACAAATTTTTTTTACATTATACTTATATACTGTGTACATAAATTTTTAAAAAAATTAATATTTAATATTAATATTTGTCCAAAAATTACCAACCTTTTATTTTTTTATTACAGATTTAGATGTATATGTTGTTTATTTTCATTGTTTAGGCTTCGTTAAAGTTATTTATTTTTTAAAAAAATTTTTTGAATACATTTTTCTTTCTTATTACTGAATAAAAAGTACTGTATGCTTTTCAGGCGGGCAAATAGCTAGTCTAAAGTTGGTGTTCTATACTTTCAAGGGAAGAATGCACAAGTTCCTTCAAAAACTCAAAACTTTCTAGCCTTAATCGGTAATATCTTCAAAACTTAGCTTCATCATGTTGAAGATAGCTCTCGTGAAACAACCGCCGAACTGTGTTTCACATTGACCAAATTAAAACGGATGTACCCAATATTTTTTCATTTATTCACTTTCCATTTAAATACCAGTAGGCCACAACAGTATCTTCCCCAATTGGTTAGCTCATCATGATTTACAACTGACCCAGAAAAATGTCTCCTCATTATCCGTCGTATCGTCCAAATTTTTATCGCTTTAGTTTGCACCAAAGATATCTTAAGATAATAATTGCATATGGCATTTATCTTACGACAACTTTCATATCGCTCCAATGTGCACCCCGCCAAAGTTTCTCTTAAGACCTATTGATTTCTCATGTGAAAACCTCCTTCCAGGATGATATAGCTCTTTTGTACGCCATAGTACTCCTGGATCATATAAGATTCCATTGCAGTCATTTTGAAGAATGGGTGGATCAAATTGCTGAAGATTGGGTGGGCTGTTCTACATGGAGGAAGTTGGACAATAGAACACATTTTTTGTAATATTTTCGAAAATTTTTATGGTCCAAAAAACTTTAAAGACGGTGTACAGATAATAATAAAAAGGGTTTTTTTTTTTTAATTTTGATATTTATTATATTTTAATTTGAAATTTACTTTTAATGATTACATCATTATTTCACTAATTAGATGACAATAATAATCATGTTAAATAAAATACTGTTGTTTATTCCGTAAATAAAATCAATGTAATTCATATTGTGAGACATTCAAAAACAATTTCCTCTTTTTTTTTTTTTTTTTTTGGGCGCATCGACAACTAAGGTCATTAGCGCCTTTCGATTATTATTTTTTTTCTTCTCGATCCGTTTACTTGCTCAGTCAAGATGGCACATGTTCTACTACCTACCTTTATGGCATCCAGCACAATACTTTGACTAGCAAGGTATGGTGGAGCCCAAGGATATCGAACATGGTTCCGCACATCTCCTCTTACACCATCAAACTAGTTGACGAGGGGGAGTGCGGATACCAAACAGTGCCATCCTTTGCACAAAAAAAAAAAAAAAAATACATAGCGGGCAGGTGCCCCTCAAAATAATCTTATGTAATAATTATTCACATATTGTTTGAATATTTCACAGATTATATATAGCAAGGAAATTAAAATCAATATGGTACTAGACTCAACTCATTCTTTTATATCGTCTTCCTTGTTTGGTGGCTATTTGCATCGAGGAGAAGTACTTTTATAAATATTCCTTCCCCTGGAATTTTCCTAGGTCTAAATCTGGGTGTAGTACTTTTATAAATATTCCTACACCCCTTTTAAAAAAAATAACCTAAAATCTAAAACATATCTACACTATTTACACTCGCGCATACTATCATTTGCTCCAATAAAACGTACAAACTAATAAATACATTCATACTAATAAATACATTCATACTAATAAATACATTTATACTAATAGATACATTCATACTAATAAATACATTCATACTAATAACACATTCACTAATAAATACATACGCGTTTATCTGAAATGCAGCAGAGAATAGTATAAATCTCAGCTTGGAAAACAATTTATCAAAAGATATCATTAAATAATTCTCATGTATCAAAATAGACTGCACAATTCCACATAATAGAAATTCTGTTTACTGCTATTTGCATCATTGAAATAAAAAATAAAAAAAATTACCTAGTGAAAGTAAATTATGCGTAAACTGTTAACATGACGCAACTGAGCTCCTATTACTACATATTAACTATCATCATAATCGTGTTTGAACTAAACTACAAACAATTATTACCAATAATACATTGAAAAATAATTCTATTGTATTTTGTGTTGACATTTAACAAAAACAAAAACAAAAATATGGAGACGGTGTATTTATGTTAAATTAGAGCTCAGGAGAAAAATTTACAGGAAAAAAAAAACGAAGTAGAACATAGTTTCGTAATGTCAACCTTTCGAATATTTGTCACTTTCATCAAGGTCACTATTTTATTTAATTAAAATTCACTATGGATTTTTATGGTGTACATATGGAATTTACAGTTATTCGGTGATTTCTTGAAATTAATAAAATGTTCAAGTTGACGTAAACATTATCTGTTAAGTTAAATCAAAAGAAAGTATACAGAGAGAAACTGTTAATTCAAGGAAATTTCTTTTACAACGTTTCTTTAGAATTAAAAATAAAGGTGTGTCTACTAAACAAGATTACGTCAGCTAATGTTAAAACGGTCATTTTGGTGTAATTTATTTTAACTTTACACTGTGTAATTTATTTTAATTTTAGCGTTTAAAATTTTATTATTATTTTTATATGTTATCACTACGCTTTAAAATAAAATATAAATATATAACCGTAAAAATTGTTGGCAAGTTTTGTAATAAATAAAAAAGTGCCTCTTTACTTACTGTTCAATGGTTTGATCTATGAAAATTATTTAAAGACAGGGGCGAGAGTTAGTGTAGTGGTTATGAGCGTGGACTTGTAACTGGCAGTTTCCCAGTTCGAGTCTCGCATACCACTTCTAAATTTTATATTCGTTTAAAACATGTTAATGGTAAAGTATGTGCTTCCGCCCGCCCCGTCCACGGCCCCTAATTTGGTAGTTGGACGTTAAGCCCGCCTGAAAAAATAGGCACTACTTTACTTTACCTTTTACTATCTCTTACCCTTAAGAGGAAGTATTGTAATCGTGTCAAATTTTCGATATCGAGTTTTCACCGGATATATACGTTTTGATGAAGCCGGAGTCCAACAAAGTGGTTTTTAGAACATGGTCTGTGTATGTTTGTGTGTGTGCATGTGAACAGCATAGCTCAAAAACGAAAAACCGTTTAGGTATCACCATGTGTTCCGACCGTAGGTCATCTGTCAAAATTCCTCAACCGGAAGTACCACTTTATAAGTTTTTTTTTTTTTTACTTTTTGCAATTTCCTCAAAAATAGCTCCGACCATTTTCTTTAAACTTAGTATATCAACTACACATACTAACAGCTACAACTTTTCTTTAAAACATTTCTCTTAACTGCTATTATACAATAATTATAAATACAATAAATACACAATTCTGAATTCAAACAACATTAATTAGAAATTAATAGATGGGCAAAATTCCGAGTTTCAAGAAAATTGGTAAACCGGAAGTGCGCTTTTACTGAACAGGTTTTTCAGTTTTCGACGAACTCCGACGAATTTCATTAAATTTGGTACACTAGGTATAAATTTTAGGCATACAGTAACATACGCCAGCGAGATATGGGTGCTCACAAAAGATGATGAATGATTGCTGAACATTTTGGGGAGAGAAAGATCTTCCGAAAAATTTTTGGCCCAATAACAGATGGAGATCGGAACAGGATAAGGAAAAATGAAGAATTAAGAGAACTATACCAAGAGCAGGATTTGGTGGGTTGGATAAGAAGAGGGAGGCGCACATTGGGGCACATTTTGACGGTTGGGGCACATTGTGAGAATGGAGGAAACTAAAGTCCCTAAGAAATTGCTAGAGAGGCACCCGGGAGGAGCTAGGAAGAAAGGAAGACCGATGAAAAGATGGTTAGATGACGCCGAAGAGGATATTAGGAGCCTGGGCGTAAGAAGATGGAGACGAGTTGCTTTGGTGAGAGAGGAGTGAGAGAGAGTGTTGAGGAGGCCGAGGTCCTTCGAGGACCGCAGCGCCACGAAAGAAGAAGAAAAACTATAAAATTTGTCATCTTACTAGAGTAAGAGAAAGTTGTGTGAGTGTATCACACCAGATTTTTTTATTTATAAACTAGATTGGAGGTTAGATGTTGAGGCTAGTAACTGTTTTTTTTTTTTTTTTTATATATTTGAGAGACGTATTATGAGCATTTAAAGATGGCCCTAGATGAAGATGTTTTCAGGTATACCATCATAATGGGGGATATGAATGCAAAAATTGGAAAGAATGAAGGTGAAAAAGCAACTGGCATGTTTAGTTATGGAGAAAGAAATGAAAGGTGTAAGCGTCTAGTTTTATTTGCCGAAAGTAATAAGCTCTTTATTATGAATACATTTTTTAAGAAAAAATAATCAAGAAAATGGACTTGGATTAGCCCTGATGGCCAAACTAGAAATGAAATAGATTTCTTTATAATAGACAAAAAGGATATTGTACAAGATGTTGATGTGGACAACGGAATAAATATTGGTAGCGACCATAGGGCCATCAAAATGATACTGAAACCTAGGATAGAGAAAAAGAAATGGAAACCACGATATTTGCGACAAAGCACTCAGATAATAAATAGCAAGAATTATGAAAGCATATTAAAAAAGAATTTGAAACTATATAGAAAGAGGGAGGATCAGGATGTCGAAATACAGATAAAATAACTACAAGCAATAAAGAAAACAAGAGGCCAGAGAAATCTGCAATAGACGGAAGATACCGAACGAAATAAAGGAACTACTAGAAAGAAGAAGAAGATTAATAAGACCAGGGATGGCAAAAGTAGAATTTGCTGAAATATCTAAGCTGATCAGAGTTAAATGGAGAGAATGGTCAAATGAAAAGAAACTTAATGAATTGAAAGAAACAATAGACTCCGGAAAAAGTGTGAAACAGTGCATCAGACAACAGCAAATAGGAACAAGTAAAATGATATCAATAAAGGACGCAAGGAGGAAGAGTGAGAAGAGAAATAAATGACATAGCAGATGTAATCTGTGAATATTATAAAAATTTATATAGTACAGATGTGGGAGATAAAATAGAAGAAACTTCGTTACAAGAATGTTATATTGAAAATAATTGGGAAGAGGAAAAGGGCTTCCACGATTCTTGGTCTGTTCTAGAGAAAGAAATTCATCATGTAGTACGCAACTTGAAAGAAGGCAAAGCAGGAGGAATCAATGGAATTACAAACGAAGAGATAAAGGCAGGAGGCAATGTTTTAGTAGGATTACTCTGTAAACTATTCAATACCTGCTTAACAACGAAAACAATACCAGAAATATGGAAGAAAGGAAAATTGATACTGTTGTTTAAAAAGGGGGATAGGCAAGAAATAAAAAACTACAGACCAATAAATCTTCTTTCAGTTGTTTACAAAATATTTATGGCTGTAATCACTAACAGAATAGGCGCCACCCTGGAATCAGCCATAACACCAAACCAACTGGATTAAAAAAAAAACACTCAACAAATGACAACATTTTAGTTATCCAGCAATTGATCAGGAAATTAAAAGACTACAACTTCCCTCTAATCCTGCTCTTCATTGATTTCGAAAAGGCTTTTGACCGTGTGAAAATGGATGTTATACTGAAAACACTGAAAAATCTAGGAATAGAAAAAATATACATGAACATATTCGAATGTATTTATGGAAAGGCCAAGTTGTTTTTTAAAATTGAAAATATTGGACGAGAAATAGAGATAAAGAGGGGCCTAAGACAAGGCGACGTACTATCTGCAAAAGTCTTCAATGTGATACCGGAGGAAGCATTTAGTAATCTGGAATGGCGGGGGAGAGGAGTAAGAGTAAATGGAGAATGGTTGAATGTCCTCAAATTTGCGGATGATATTGTATTGATAGGGAAGAGCATATTGGAAACAAAAGCTATGTTAGAAGACTTGGTTAGAGAGGTAACAAAAGTAGGTTTAGCAATAAATGGCAAGAAAACAAAAATTATGTATTTAAATTGTGACGAAAATACTCAAATATTGAAAATAGGAGAAGAAGAGATAGTATTGATAGTTTTATTTACCTAGGGCAGAAAATCACAAAAGAAGGAGATTGGGAAGAAGTGGTAAGAAGATGTAGCTTAGGATGGTCAGCATTTAATAAATATAAACATCTGTTTCGATCCAAAGTGGAAATAGAGCATAAGGCAAAACTGTTCAAAACATGTGTGCTGCCAACTATTATATATGGTTGTGAAACATGGACCTTAGGTGCAAAAAATAATAAAAAAAACTCAGAGTGACTTTGAGGTCGATGGCAAGAATAATGATTGGAATAACTAGAAAGGATAAAAAAAAGAAACAGTGGATTACAGAACAGTCACTTCTGGTGGATGTCGGTAAAATAGTGACAGAAAGAAAATGGAACTGGGCAGGACACATAGTAAGAATAAAAGATGAGAGGTGGTCCAAAAAAATTATAGAATGGTATCCCAGGGAAATGAAAAGGAAACGAGGAAGACCATCCCGCATCTGGGAAGAAGAGTTTAGAAAAGTTTGTGGGGGAGTTACCTGGATGAGAGTAGCTAGAGATAGAAGAGAATGGGAAAGGCTGAAAACCGTGTGTATTCGACAGTATGGCTATATCAGGACTAATCAAAATATTAAACCAAATCAGTGTAAAGTAAATGGGTGATGATAAAATAAATGAGTGTAAAGAAATAATAAGTGAAATAAGCAAAAGTTATAAAAAAAATTCAACATATAAGAAATTTAAATGTATCCATTAAATTTAATTCTAAATATGATTTGAGTGTAAATAAGAGTAAAAATTAGTTCAATTAAAACAAACTTAAAAATATAGATAATAACAGAAAAGAAAAAAATTATTTTATTTTGCAAAAAGGGACTTAACTTTATAATTTCTATTTTTTCACTTTATTGTCTATTTAACAGATTTAAGTAGATTATTAACAGCACTCTAACCTTTAAAGGTGCCACGGCTTAAAGCCGATTTGTTTATGTATTATATTATAACTGTGTAAAAAACAAAAAAAAATGTACAATTTGTAAATCAAAACAATAAATGGCTATTATTATTATTTGAGAGACAGAACAATTAAAGGTTCTCCACTTCCGCATTGCCGTCCAGATCTTTAAATAAAGTTTGATGATTGACAAGAAAATGTAAATCCAGATGTTTAGAAAATTATATTTTGAACCAGCTTTCCTTTTTCCCCTCTTGTCTTTCTTTTTTACTTTCTCTAGTGCACATTTTCGAAATCGAGTTTTCACCGAACGGTCACAGAAAGCTGAAATTCGGTATTTCATTTAGACGCTATGAGGGAATGCGAAAATAAGCGTTTTGGTCAAAATCAGTCAATCAGAAATACACTTTACTGAGTGTAGATTTTAGCTTTATGCTATTTTCTCGAAAATGGCTCCAACGATTTACTTTAAAATTAGCGTATTTGCTACACATATAATGAGCTACAACTTTTATTTGAAAAATTTATCTGGAAAAATTAATTTCAGAAGGATTTTAGAGGGGGGCACGCTTTCCCCCTAAAGTGCCATATCAATGTTTTGTATCGTATACTATCGTCTATATAATATTAATAATAGGAAATGTGTGGTACTAATGTAATATTAATGTGTGGCCATAATTTTGAGCTTGAAGAAAATTGGTTTACCGGAAGTACGACATTTATTTAATATACTTCGTCAATACAGTACATATATATACACATATATATTTCCAGTTATTTATGAAATTTGTAACTAGATAATACCCGTATAAATAAAGAAATGGATCTGCAAGGCACTATCCTTAATAAAACTTCCCAAATCATGGCGTATGCGGATGATGTGGTCATTATCGGAAGGTCTCTGGCTGCAGTGAAAGATATTTTTACAAAATTGGCGCGAGAGGCAAAAAGCGTCAGGCTTGAAATTAACGAGAATAAGACTAAGTTGTTGGTAACCAGGAGAAAATGTTTGGTGCATCCACCGGGACAGTATATTATACGAAATTTTACATTCGAAACTGTCTCCAACTTCCCGTATTTAGGCTCCATTATATGCGGTCGGTGAAGTAATGAGGAACAGCGCGATCAGCCGAGGAACAAAGATTCGGATGTACAAAACGCTGGTAAGACCTGTCGTTACATACGCTAGTGAAACGTGGACGGTAAGCAAGGTTTCCTGCGAAAGGTTAGACAGGTTTGAACGGAAAATGCTAAGGCGAATCTTTGGACCGATAAGGGAGAACCGTAGCTGGAGAATAAGGAAAAATAGAGAACTGTACGACCTATACGGGAAGCCTTCAATTCCTTTATAAAGTGTCAGAGGCTGAAATGATATGGCCATGTTTGCAGGATGCCAGAAGGCCAAATGGTGAAGAAAGTATTTCTAGGCACGCTGGCCAATAGTCGGCCAAAGGGCCCCCCCCCTAACACTAGGTGGTTTAGTTAAAGTGAGGGCTGACATGAGAAGGGTAGGAGTCAGTGCCCGTTTGGCCATCGATAGGCTCAGTGGTCTATCCGTATTGAGCAGGCCCAGGACCGTCTCGGTCTGAAGCGCCGGAAGAAGAAGAAGAAGAAGAAAGAAATAAATCAAAACTGTGTAAATTGCAATAACAGTAAATTGCAAGGACAAGTGAGTGCTTTATGCTAGATTTTTTTATTCCCCTTATTGGGGTAAGAGAAACTGAACTGTAACTAAATCAAATTCAAGCATTCACTGAAAATACATATTTTGAGGCTGAGTATGAAAAAGTGGGACTTAGAAATTTTCTCCCTTACCCCATCCACTCTGTGCGTATATATATGTGGCGCATGTTCAACATAGATCAAGAAAAGGAAAATCACAATATATCAAACTTGATCTTTCAATGAGGGGACATCAATAAGGACGAGAAGATAATCTATCTGTTAAACAAACACATCTCAACCTTGTTCTAATTTTTTTTTTAATAACAGATTTTTGTGGCACCTCCATTGCATTGCTCGGATTAAAACTATGAAATTTAACCAAAACAAACTACGATTTTAAATTAAAAATTTTATTTATTATTATTTGTTTAATTTTATTTAGCTGCTCGTTATCTTTTGTAATAGATATACACTAAACCGTAATTAATTATCTCAAATGTTACTTTTTGTTTTACGAGTTTTATTGAAGAGGCTTTTAGGTACACCATTGATTTTGTTTTCTGAATTGATATTTGTATGCCCATTAATAGTACTATTAATTGCTTTTGGCAATAAAAAGATAATTTTTTACTTTGATTTTGATTTTCATTGCGCCATAGTTATTTCTCACGCCACGGAAATTGTAAAGTATAGGCCTTCATCGAAAGTGCTTTATTTTGTTTCTGTTTTTCGTAGTGTTGTCCTCATATTGTCTTCAAAAGATTGTACACTAATTAACATCGTTTTGATTGGAGCTACTATTAACTTTCCTTTTTATTTTTTTTTAAATAATGTGTAATGTCCCAGCCTAATATAAAATGGAAATTAAAAAGAAAAAAAACATGATGTTCAAATTACCTAGAAAAGCGAAGTTTCAATTTACTACATCCTCTTATTATCAAGTTTTCGAAAATGAATTTTCTAGAAATATGTTTTGAGGTTTCCTGAGTGCAGAAAAACAATATATCTCAAAAACAAAAGATCGCAAGAACCTCAAACATGGTATTCAGTTCAGGTTACCACCATTGCATCGAGCACAAAGTTTCGTACTATATCCTTTAACCAGAAGTGTGAATTTTTTTTTTTTTTTTTCACTTTCTCGCAATTTTCTCGAAAATGGCCCCCAACGATTTCCTTTAAGTTTCGTATACTATCTATACAAATAAATGCCTATCACTTTTCTTTAAAATATTTTCCTATACATTAGAAGCATAGGTAGAATAGCAAATTTGAAGAAAATTGGGTAAACGGAAATGCGATTTTACAGAATAGTTTTAAGTTTTTTGAAATTTTCTCGATAATAAATTGTCGATTTCGTTTAAATTCGGAATATTAAAATTGCCTATCATTTTTATTTTTAACATTTTTCTGAAAAATTTGTTTTTGGATGGTACTAAATTGGAAGAATCCGAGATGTTAAAATATGTTTGTTTAATATTTTTTTATTGACGCTGTCTACAATGTAATCAATGTAGGTTGGCGCATTTGTTCCTCCACTTCCTGTTATATTTTTTATGTTATGACAAATGTGTAAAATTTGAAGTTTAATGAAAATTTGTCATTTTGTATATACATAACTGTATTGTGGTGAGGGTGGGGGGTGAAATGCATTTACGCACGCCATGCCGGACTCCCCGAGACTGCCGGCTAAAACACCCCCCTCTGCTTGGACCTAACCTGGATTCGCTGATTCCAGCACTCTGTCCTATCCCCCTAGGGGTTCCTCCTTCCTTTCCTGTTCCTCCAGGTCCTGCTTCTTTGTAACGAGGATTTCCCTGGCGTATCTCGCTATCAGACTCAAGTTGGTATCGCTGAACAGCATCATCTCTACCAAAGAGTTTGGGGTCTGCCTCTAAGACCCTCCTCAAACGCTGCCATCGGTCACACGCCAAAAAAGTTGTAGCAGTAGAGGTACTACTCTTCCTGATTCTTCCCCATCCTTTTCAGGTACGCCCTGAAATACCCATGCCCGCTCAGAAGTTGGGTGAGGTAGAAGTAAGTCTACCTCCCCATGCGATCTTCTCACCCATTCCTTAACTCCCTCGATTAGCCTGGCAGTCCATCGACCCGGCTGATCGTTCTCCCAGGAGGCCTGCCAGTTCCGTAAGATTCGATTTCTGTAGTATATAACTGTATTTAGAGGTGTAAGAGAAAGTCGTATGAGTGTTACATATGATTTTTTTTTTTTTTTTTTCACTTTTACGCGAGTTTTTACCAAAAATACTAAAACGGTTTATTTGAACTTCTTATAAGTAGTATCTAACATATAATCACCCGCTTTTATTTAAAACGATATCCGAGAAAAAATTATATTTGGGGGGTTTCTAGAAGAAAAGGCTTTCCTGTAAAATACAAGTTCAAAGGATAATGTATGGTTCTGTCACTTAGAATATTAATAAATTCATTAATATTCCTATCACTGTAATATTAATATTATACATTAGAAACTTTGCTGGAATTCCAAATTTTAAGAAAATCTGTTTATCGTTGTGCGGACTTTATAAAGTAGAATTTTGAGATTTTTATCATTTTGTCGAAAATAATATTTTCAATTTACTGGCGGTTGTTTAATGTTATGGCGGCTGACTACTGGACTATAATGTAATTACTTCTACTATCTGCTATGGGTTATTTGTGCCTTCATGAATTCTATATTTATATTTAAGGACAAATAAGTAAAATTTATAGGAACTTATAGAAATTTTATCATTTTATATAATATTATTGTATTAACAGCATTTTATAATGAAACAAATATAATTATAATGAAATGCAATAAATAATTTTGTATAGGCGAAAGTTCTTCAACACAGGAAGACAATATTATTGGATGAAAATTGTTAGACCGCAATAAAAACTTTTATATCCTTTATTGTTGAGGTCATTTATAATAAATCCACTCACCTAATTATCAGGAAATCATCTAATAATCATCTTTTTATATATAATAACATATATTTTAGTTGTTCATGTTGTCTGGAATTTTAGGGACTGAGATTTAGGACTGAGATTTCCTAAATTTTGATTATTGAGATCGAAGTAATTTACATTAACATAATAATAATAATAATAATAACAGTTGATGCGCCAAAAGGGGGAAAAAATAATAACACACTAACCTGTGATGCTGACGCGCCAAAAAAATAAACTAAAAATAAAAATAACACTAATTATTTATTAACAAGAATGTATTTATTAGCGTGAACGGTTTTATAGAGTGAATGTACTTATTGGAGAGAATATATTTATTAGCGAGAATGTTGAAAATAAATGGTTAAGTTAGTATTTTATCTTCTATTTTGGGGTTGAAAGAAATTATATAAAAGTAAAACAACACTTTAGGTTTAGTTTAATTTAGGCTTAGTCTCTTATAGAGGGTAAAGGGAGATAAGTTGGAAGTACTGCATTCCTCGGTTAACTCTTGTATTTCAACAGCCTCCTCAAATAAAAGTTATACAATTAAAATATCTAAAAATTACAATATTAAATCATCAAAGAATCATGTTTTTGGTTTTTGTTTGGGGTGTTAAAATAAGTTCTCCAGAAGTTAAGGGATGGCACAGTAATAGCCCGCACTCCTCCTCGTCGAAAAGGTTGCTGAAATAAGCGGGGAAGTGTGAGAAGAATCAACTATCAATGGTTACATCCCGCTCTGTCAGGCAAAGTGTCGTGTGTGGACGCCAGTTAAGGTATTGGTTGTATCCCAGCTTGAGTGGCAAAAGAAGAGAAAGATACTTAAAGGATGTGGGGCGCTAATGGCCATAAATCGTCGATTCCCCCCCCCCCCAAACTATTAATTTGATCCAAGGTCGATGAAATAAGAGGAGATGTGTGGTCTTCCGTTCAATAGCCTTAAGCATAGGCTTCATCATAGTGCATAATGCTTGCTGGGCAAGGCACTGAGTTGGATGCCTCAAAGGTGAACATATGCCATCCCAGCTCGAGCGGGCTCAGTTCCAGAACGAAAGTTGATTGATGGGCACTAACTAACCATAGAAGTCGATGCCCCAAAAAACTAATGATTAATTATCAGAGATATTTTCTCTTTGTAATAAAAAAAATCGTGTTCAGTTAAATAATACTTAAATGGTGAATTTCCTGCGATACTTCATTTTTAAAATATTTTGTGCACAAACAGATACAAATACTGAGACAAAAACATGCGCACGTGCGGCCTGACAAACATAATACACTATTCGCAATAACTTTTTGTTTTGTTTTTGAAGAATCTTCAAAAACTTATTTTCAAAAAAAAAAAATCTGAATTTATAAGAATCTGGTGTGAAACACTCACACGACTTTCTCTTATTGCAGTTAAAACGTGAATTTTTTTTTTTCCAAAGCAATAGTACAAAAATATAAGGGTAACACTGGTAGCCATCCATAGCTCAGGTAGTCATTTTATTGTAGTGACGGCGATTTTATTGTAGAAAACAGCGATAATAGCATTGGAAGAACTCAAATAACATTTCAAATTTAATGCCACAAGTTCCGCACTATTCCCTAATTAGATTTATTTTCCGGAATTAACTTTTGAATAAAATTAAATATCGAATTGTATCTGTGCAGGCAACATTCGATGTGTAAAGAAATTCGTTGTAGACGGAAGCAGGAAGATGCCAAAAATTAAAAAAAAAAACTCAAAAACCTCTCTATAATATAGCATTTCCGATTAACTGATTTTTTTCAAGTTTGGAATTATTTCAATACCTTCAATGTACACTAATACTATGTAGGTGTAAAACTATAAATTGCCCTTGTAGGGGTAGTGAACCCCCACCACTCATCCACTCTAGCGGAGAGAAACAGCCTCTCTCGCACAGAGAGGAGAGGTTCGGCCAGTGGATATATACATGAGAGAGAGACAATCAAGATCGATTCTGTTCAATTCAGTCTTACACATCAGACATCATTCTGTTGATTCACACTCCGTACATATCATTTTAGCCACGTCAGTCTGTCAGTTCAGTTCAGTTCTAAATTCTAAAGTGTAAAGTCCCTGGCAGTCAGTTATATATATAACACATATCAATTATATATCTTAAACCAACCTTAAGGTGTTTATCTATCATCATCAACAACCAACATCTCCTCACTACACCCTTACACCCTGAAGTAGTACTCCCTGAAGTAGTACTTTAGAGGAAAGCGTAACGCTATTGATCCCTTCCCACATAAACAATTTTTCCAGGAAAATATTTCAAATAAAAGTGAATGTAGATAATATGCTATGTTTAAAGAAAATATTCGGAGCCATTTTCGAGAAAAATCACAAAAACTGGAAAAATTATTTAGTATAACCGCACTTTTGCAGAAAGATCATTTGCCCCAAAACCTTAGGGTATACCTAAAAGGTATACTAAGTTTGTGCTTTTTTTTTTGAGGTTCCTGCGATTTTTCATTTTTGAAATGTTTTGTTCACAAACACACACTCACACACTTACAGACCATTCGCTAAAACCAATTTTTTCGATTCAGACACAAAATGGACTTCTGGTAAAAACTAATTATCAAAAATTGATAAGATCGCAATACTTCCTTTTACTAAAGAGTAAGAGAAAGTGAAAGATTGACAAGATCGATTATTTTCTTCTGACAAACATATTACACAAGGGGCGCCCAACCAGTGGCCCAGGATGGCTTCGGAATGCAGCCCAACAATCAGTTTTAGACTAATATAAATAAATATTTTACTAATACATTTTAATATTATTCAGATATATTTGAAGTGTCTTTTATCTCCAAGGAGTAAGGGGAAATATCTCGACTTTTTTTTTTAATTTCTTGTTGGTTTATGTTAATGATACATTTACTTGCAGTATTAAAAAAAAAAAAAGGAGCTCAAATGAAATAAACAGTATATTGTTTCTAGAAATTGGAAAGATGTGAAAACTTTGTATGTGATCCCAAAATTCCACCTAAATGATCGTACATTCTTGCAATTTCTCGGTTTTAAGTAATGTTTGTTCATATAACACATTCATACAGGATTTTTGATCAATCTTTGAAGAAAAATTTCTTTTCAGACTTAATAAGTGCCTTCTGAAAATTCAGGTTTATTGCAAGGATGCTGCATGTCTCCCATTCTATTTAAGATATACCTAGCTGTGGCTTTAAAAGAATGGAGAAGGAAATGCTATCAAATGGGTTTAAAAGTGAGACATAACTTTTATGTGAACAGCCTGCTATTTACGGATGACCAGGTAGTGCTGGCGCAAGATGTGGAGGATGCAAATTATATGCTGAGAAAACTGAGCAAAGAATACCAGACTGGGGCCTTGATATCAATCTCAGCAAAACTGAACATCTCACTGAAGCCCAGGACAAGATAAAGTTCTGTCCTAATAGCTAAAGATAACCGCAGCTTCAAGTATCTGAGATCCCTTGTGGAAAATGTAGGTGGTTCGAGATTAGAGGTGGGCAGAAGAATAAGGGAAGAGAAAAGAGTAATAGGACTGCTGAATACGGTGATCTGGAGTAAAAATATTTCAATGAGCACTAAGCGTCTTATTACAGCAGTGTTTTTGAAGTAAAATTCTGTACGGTGCAGAAACCTGGACCTTTAATAAGCATGAAAGAAGAAGATAGTTAACCACCGAAACGGACTACTGGAGAAGATCGGCAAGGAAATCCAGAAACGATAGTGTAAGGAACGTGGGTATCAGAAATAAGATACAGCTAAATGACAATATCCTTCTGGCAATAGAATTAAAACAATTGAAATGTTGGATACTTACCTACGATGGAAGATGACCGAATACCGAAGGTAGTGTTTCATTGGAAAATAGAAGGAAGGAAGAAAAAAGGGAGACCCAGTAAGAGTGGGAGGAAGGAGTTTAAGAGGCTATGACCGGATACGGTCTAATAGAATCGGATGCTCATGACAGAGACAAATGGAGAAACAAGCTTGAGTCGAGAAGACCTACGTAACTTAGAATACCTCAAAAAAAAAAAAAAAAAAAAAAAATCAACAAGAATAAATCTTGAAATGTTGAATTTTTGAAGTTGGAGAATAGTTTTTTTAGCACATCTTGAATTGTTATAATATATCTTGAGAAAGTGGTTTTGAAATGTGCCTATACTGAAGAAGAAATTCTTCGAAGGGTCCCATTATTAAACTCATACAGTGTGCAAGAAGGATTCATAAGTTTGGAGAATTAAACTGAAAGCTACGCTAGGAAGAAATGATGCTCGATATGTGTGAATGAACGCATAATCTTCAAAGGAAATGTTATAAAAAGAAACCTTCAGATCAAGAAATTGAAATCAGACGATATAAAACCGATACAATATTAAATAAAATAAATAATACAGTTATCTACTAGTAATTATTTCAATTATTTGTAATTTTGAGTTGATTTCTATTTTATATAAATTTATTTACTGAATTACAATACTTAAGGTCAAAAAAAAAAATCCGTTGAATTTTCCCACGAGTCCGTTACAAACCACAGTTAATTGAGAATGTTGGAATCGCACATTAAATAAAAGTTAAAATATTCAAACCGCGTTAAAAAATAAAGAAAACAGAATATCCTTTATTAGAATATAAATTTTTTTAGAGGTAATCTGGGAACAGTATTTATTTCTTCAAATCATTGTTATTATATCTTCAAATGAATGATTCACTATATTTAATTATAACATACATAATTAAGATTAGGTAAGAACTTATTATTATTATTATCAGAAATATTTATACATAGTATTAATACGTCATTCAGTTTTTTTTATAGTTTTTTTTCTTTCTTTTTTCATGTAATTTGCGTATTGTTTTGTGGACGCATTAACTTTTAGATAACCATTGTATTTTGTTTCCATTTGTTACTATTTGTGACAAATTTTCGATATTAAGTTTTCATTATAGCGAATTGTTATCTGTATGAGTTTTTTTATTTTTTTTTAAATTTACATTTATCCAACATGCATACACACACATATGCATACATTACATGCATTTCTGAATACATTATACCAAACTTAAAATAATAGAGGATTAAAAACTAAAAATTTATCTTTTACAACATGAACTATTTACAAAATTATACTTACAAGCAAACTACCAATTCAATTTATAAGCAAATTTTATGTTAAATGATGAATATTGATATCCAATAATAATAGATATGTTTTAAAATTTATACAGTTAAATCAGTCTCTAATAGACTGATGAATTTCACGAACTTGTTCCAAGAGATAACTTTGTACTAAGGAACATTTTTGGGTGGGAGTGGGGCAATTCACCACGGCCTTACGATCCATTGTGCCATGTCCCCTGGGTGCCGGCAGGTTGCCCTCAGCACCCAAACAGATGTTCCGGACGAACATCGTCTCTACAACACCTCCATCAGATTAAGATCCCTAAGAAATCCTTATAACCTGCCTGGCTTTAGGGAGGGTATATTCCCCTGCTCCAACCTCGTAACTACCCAGGTTCTTAAATCTTCTCTGGGTGGCAGCCTCGCAGTCCATTAGGAGATGTAAAGGAGTTTCCTCCATCTCACCACAGAATCTGCATATGCTGTCATTCTCCAATCTAGCTTCATCAGGTGTCCTCTGAGTCGACAATGCTGCCCCGTGAGGAAAACCGTATGAACGCGGAGTTTGTTCTTGCTAAGGCTGGTGGTGCAGGCCTCAGATCTCCACAGGTTGGTTATAAATTCCCAAGCAGATCTTGGCCTGCCGTAATCCGGAGAGGTCCGGTTTCAGAGTTGAGATCTCCTTACCTCCTTCCTCCTCCTTCCTAAAGTTCTTCCAAGAGAAACTGGTCGCTGACCTCACAAAAAGGTTCTGGCTCTAGAAGTGTTGTTGAACACTCATCTTGCCAGAGTGTCGGCCACTTCATTCCCTTCAATGCCAGCATGTCCTGGCACCTACCAGAGCGTGACTTTATTCCTCTTGCGTTGGTTATTAAGTTTGCCTAGCATTCCCAAACCATTTTCCCGGAGCCTAATCAGGGCACTGGCGGCCTCCGGACAGTGTTTTCTCGTTACAGACAACACTGTCCATCACCGGACTGTGAGCTGTAAAGAGGCATAGTCCACTCGATATTATTTTGAACCTTTCCAGGTAAGCTCTACTTCTTCCATGGCCAGATAGTACCTGGGTAATATGTATGTTGTAAATATGTATATGCGTCTTTATGTACATGTGCATATTTGTGTGAACAAAATATCTAATAGTTTCGGGCAACATTCAAAAACCGGAAATGAGACTTTACTAAATGTACTTCAGTTTTCGCCGATTTTCTAGGAACCCGTGAGGATACAAAGCCCACTTTTACTTAAACTGTTGCACGCTTCAGGTGGTACAAACATAGTGCAGCGTGAAGTCTAGGTGCAAGCAGCGAGCTAACAGCAATGCTCGATTCTATGTGAACATAGTGACGCGTCGAGTCTATCTGCAAACAACAATATGAAAAACCACTAACCTAGTCCTAGATAACTACTGGCTACCAGTGCAGTTGTAAATATGTGTCCAGCCAGTGAGGATGAATTTTTGTTTGATAGAGCAGCATGCTGAATTTTACTTGCTCTGGAAGTAGAGAATATTCAGTTCACTATGTGAATCAGAATAGGGGGAAAAAATGGACAATTTGAGTATACTAGAATGGACCAGGCTACTTTTGATTACATACTGGACAAACTTTCACCACAATTAACAACCAAGTGGACTAACTTTAACCGTCAAGAAGAATGACTACTGGTAACACTGGGGTAAGTTGGCGCAATAAAACAATCATATTTTTGTTTGTTGATTGTATTTTGTAAAATTGTACAGTAAACTAAACTCTGAACTTCTCATGTAACTGGATGCCACTACAAAACACATAAAATACAAGAATAAAATCTAAAAGTTTATGAAAAAAGTAATGAATAAAACATAAATTTTCAATTTTTTAAACTATCCAATTTATGTAATCATATACATATATATAAAAAGTACAAATTTTTGTATTTACCGCGAGTTGAAGCGATTTAAAGGAAATCGCCAGTTTAAATCTTGCCTCGTGGCTGTGCTAACATCCTGTGTACCAGGGCGCCCTATGAATCTTTACTGTGTGCGCGTCTTTTTTTTTTATTCTATTTTGAAAGATGCACAACATCAATGGTCCTTTGAATCTGAACTATATTAAATAGACACTTTACCTTTTGATAAAACGTATGATTTTAATTAGAACGAATGAACGCTAATAAAAAACAAAAAACAAACTAATAAATAGATAGTATCTTAACGTTTTCATTTCAATTTAACGCTACTTTACTCTTTTACTTTTGTAAATCATTTGCACAGTCATAAATACATTATTTCTTAATTCTGATAGAGTAATATTTACATTTATCCTAGTAAGTACATTCATCCTTATAAAAAAACATGCATCCTTATAAATATATTCATCCTTATAAACCCAAATAAATATATTAATCTCTAAATGAATTTAAATACTTTACAATATCACAACTATATGCTTATTAAATTATTTGTTTATCTAGAATAAATGCTAAACTCTATAGTTGGCACTGTAGTTAAGTGAGCGTTTCCTGAATAAAGTGATCTGGTTCAATGTCTAATTCAGATTGTCTGTTTGATTGTATGAATTTATGAATGCACTTAATAGATCGCGAATTGTAAAAATATTAAGAGATCATAAACTCTCTCAAAAGGGCAACTTAAATTAGTTACGCAGACGCCTTGAAAAATATAATCTTTCTCAAGGTAATTCTCTTGTTTCCAAAATGTAAGAAATATGGGCATCGACGCTGCTGTTGAATATTTTCTTACTCAGCAACAATTAGCCAATCCTTCTACTATCCCCAGCAATCAACCTGCTAGCCCCTTGCGAAATTTGCAACTAACCAATAGTTTGCCCACCTTCGATGGCGAAAATTCAGCCAGTATTTCAGACTTCCTAGACCAAATTAGCCATTGTGCTAGCCTTTCTGGTTGGGATGACGCTGCAAACTTTGAAATACTTGCACTTATACTTCAGGTTCTGCAAAAATATTTTACGACATCCAGAAAGCTGAGTTACAACGCCAGGATACAATTATAACTATCCTCTAATCTCAGAGCGTCTTCTAGCTAGATTTAGAAAGGAAAGAGCAAAAATATACGACAATTATGCCTGCACATGCAGCAATTAATAAATTAGATTTACAAATATTATTTCAAGATGGACAAGAAATGGACGCCAACTGGACTTATTCCAAATGGTTTCCAAAGGGAAATAAAATTTATTAAATCAATTGTTTATCTGGATTAAATGCTTAATTCTATAACTGGCACTGAAGTGAGCGATTCCTGAATCAAGTGATCTGGTTCAATGTCTAATTCAGACTGTCTCGTTGAGCGCAGAATTTAGACTATCCTGAAAGAATGTCCTCTCTTGGTAGTTTAAATCCTCTCCTTTGAGAAGGGCAAAAGACAAAGGTGGCTGAGTTCTACGAACTCTTCTTGTAACTGTAGTCTTCTACCTGAGGTCCCCTTTTTGCCAGCGAATGTTACAATATTTTTCATAATTTTGATATTTTTGAAATAAAATATATTTCTGGCATCCATCCACAATGGTTTCAACGATTTTCTTTAAACTAGGAATATAAACTACCCATATAAAGAGCTACAACTTTTATTTAAAACATTTCTCCTGGTCAAGTAATTTAAGGGGGCTTTTGGGGGATTATGTTTTTCTCTAAAGTGCTAACATAGTTGATTATACAATTCTAACGTCCAAACAGAATTAATTAGAAATAAATAGATGGTCAAAATTCCATGTTTCAAGCAAATGAATAAAAACGGAACTGAACAGTTTTTTTTCAGTTTTCAACGAGTTTCTTCGACTAACACCAACGAATTTCATTAAATTTGGTACACTAAAATATAAAATTTGTCAATTACGATAAATTTTAAAAACTGGAGCAAGAGAAAGTTGTGTGTGTCACACTAGATTTTTTTTAGCTTAGTTGAATGTTTATACGTGATAATAGCTTATTTTTTATAAATTCCAAAAAACTTTTAGCAATCAATTTACTATATCGAAGAAACATTTGAATTAAAGTGAAAAGATTTTTTAAGTATTTAGTAAATTTACAAAGTTTTAAGATAACCATTCAATAGAGAAAATTACTTTACCACAAAAAAAAAAGTACGGTCGATAGATATTAAACTGAAATTTTTTTGTTTTTATTCTTTCAATGTAAACAATGTATTTATTATTTTACTTCCTTTATTTATTGTAATTCAGGATCTTAATTAAATTTATAAAGTTATAATTTAATATTTGTTGTAGAAAGTGACATATGGGTAGATTCATTTCCGGTCGAAGTTTGGAGGACTATTGGAAATAGCCATTACATCCATTCCCCCGAGTCCTTGTCACCTCGTAAAGAACTTTCAGTTTCCGGTGTTTTTTTATTATTATTATTATTAATGAGAACGCCTAAAAACCTTATTTAATTTATATCAAATAAATAAAAAAAGCTTGTTAACATGTAATTATGCAAAAATTAGAATAATCAATTAAAAAAATTTATATGAAACAAAAAAGTATTAAAAAAAAAAGTGGAAATTTCCGTGCAAAACAAAAATAAATAAATAAATAAATTAAAAACGCAAAAAAACAAAAAAATGAAATATAAAAGTTAAGTGTAATATAATCTCTTACTAGATGATATATATCTATTATAAATTAAGGGCATCATTAACTACAATGATTGTTTGCCCTCCTCATAAAACATCAGTTCTATTGTTTCATTAAAAAAGATAAAGTCATAATTATTTTTATAATTTATTTTATAAGAGATTTTGTTTCTAAATTTATCTATTTTTTTTTTTTTTAATTTTTTATTTTTATATAATTTTTAAATGAATTATTATTATTAATATTATTTATTTATTTATTTATTTATTTATTTTTAATGTATATTTGGCATTTATTTATATACCGTAGTATACAATCCTAGTTACAAAATAGTTTTTTAATTTAAGGAGCGTCACGATCTCTATGATCATTGGATCAATATGAACACTGAACCAATGCATATAACATGATTTTTTTTTTTTTTATAACGTTTTTATTGAACATTTACAACTGTACGAAATTGTACAATAAGTAAAACTGATTTATGTACATATATGTGGCGTGGAAGTCGGGAATAGCGGTCATCCAGCGATGAACGCCGTTAGTCAACCAGTTGGTCGCGGGGCCAACAGTGCCTTAGTCGTCTTGGAGGATTGGTGGGGGGTATTGTTGAGAAGAGGTTAGCTGGCTAAAGGATTAGGGTGTAATTTAAGTTTTGATGAAATTTATTGCAGCAAGTTTTGGCAAGTTCAGAGATGAATGGAATATGGAGATCTGTGTGTATAGTATGGATTGTTTACATAAAAGCGAGCGTTTAATGGGGTCCTCGCGCGTTGGTCTAGTGGCTAGCGCACTCGCCTTTCGTGCGAGAATTCAGGATTCGATTCCTGTGTAGGCAAAGTCGGTGTTGACCCCAGCATCGTGATAAAATGTGGGAAGCTACAGTTAGTAGCGCCCTAGGTAGCGAAGGCCGGAACTAAACGGAACTAAACGGCGTGGGAACTGCGGCGTGCTTACCACACGCGCCCCTATTCAAACGCTGCATGGCAAGCCTTGGGCAGTCCTTCATGGGCTATTGCGCCAGAGGATTTAATGAGCGGCCGAGTATTTTAGATTGAAGTGTTTGTAGTCTGCTGATGTTTTGGATCTTTTAGCCGTTTCGTAAAGCCAAGTATACAATCGTCCTTTATTCTGCAGCGTTAGTTTTGAGCGTTTGTCAAGTAGCCTAGCTAGAAGTTTGTATCGTTTGTTTAGCTCAGAACGTTTAAGTCTTGTATGGGGGATCCAAGTTAGTCTTTTGTTTAGGTATAGTCCAAAATAACGCACATGGTCGGCTGGTGGGATAGATTTCAAATTTAACACTACAAATTCCGTGCTAAATCAATTTTTTTTCTTTTTTTGGTAAAATGAAACTTTATCAGTGCAGGTAGCACACCAAGTTTAAAGAAAATCGTGAAAATTCCAAAATACACAAAAAAATCTATTCTGCAAAATCGTACTTCCGGTAAACGGATTTACTTCAAAATTTGGAATTCTATCAATGCTTCTAATGTGTATTCATATTTAGGTAGGTGGTAAAAACCATATATTATATTGATTATTACTTTAGAGTAATACTATTCGCTACTTAGAGTAATACGCTACTATTCTTCTAATCAAATTTACCCGGGTAAATGGATTTTCAATGAAATGGATAGATATTAATGTGTGTAGATAGTGTACAAAGTATAAAGAAAATTGTTGGAGCGGTTTTCATGAAAATTACGCAAAATAGAAAAAAAAAAAAACATTCAATAAACTCGCATTTTCTGTTGATGGATTTTGCTTGAAATCTTCGTCACCTGATAAGGTTTTATGCTTCCTGCGGCCATTCATTTTTGAGATATTCTGTTAACATATACAACACACACACACACACACACACACACACACACACACACACTCTCATTCGCTAAAAACATTTTTTTCTATTCTGGGTCGATCGAGAGAATGGGGGCTAAATCCACAGGCCAAAGGCAGGAAAACGTTCATTGATAGATAGCTACTCAGCCTAGGCTAACTGCAGAACTACTCTAATTAGGCCGGTTGGCCATAAGGATAGCAGTTGGCGTTCTCATTGGCCATTATAGACTTAATAAGCACATGGACCGCATGGGCCTGGCAATGGATAAGCCTGTTTAGGATTTGTCAGGAAGAAGAGGAAACAGCACTGCACGTTCTGTGTCAATGCGAGGGACTTGTATGGCTGAGGTTTCGCCTCTTTGGAGAGGAGAAGCTGACGCCTGCAAGCCTCAGCCAGGGGCCCCTCTCGGGTCTATTAAGGCAGACACGACTCGAGAGGGTGCTCTGATGGGAGTTGCTCTTAACCGACCACCTATGAGCCTACCCAGATTCGAAAGTTCAAATAAAGGGCAGGACTGGGGAGGGTTCTCCAACTTAGGGGAACCTTGGGGGTCGCGGTGGCGCCGACTGAAGATCAATCCTCCCACAGAATCAATTCTAATCTATTCAGTATTCCTTCTACTAGGAATAAGAGGAAGTACTAAAGAAGAAAGAAAATAGAAATGTAGTAAAAATTACATATTTGAAGGCGATGTGTTCCATAGAACTTAGATAAATACTTTTACTTTCTCTGACTTCTAGTAAGAGGAAGTATTGTAATCGTGTCAAATTTTCGATATCGAGTTTTCACCGGAAATATCCGTTTTGAGGACCTCTGAGTCCAAAGTGGTTTTTAGCAAATGATCTGTGTGTGTGTGTGTGGTGTGTATGTGTGCGCGTATGTATGTATGTATGTGAACAGTATACCTCAAAAACGAAAAGTCGTAGAAAGTTCAAACTTGATATTCCGTTTAGTTATCACCATGGGATCCGACAGTGGGTCGTCTGTCAAAATTCCTCAACCGGAAGTACCACTTTACTAGTGTTTTTTTTTTTCCCAAACTTGGTATATCAACTACATATACTAACAGCTACAACTTTTATTTGGAACATTTCTCCGGGAAAATTTATTTAAGGGCACTTTTTGAGGAGGGGTGGGGTTATGTTTTTCTCTAAAATGCTATCATTGTTGATTATAAATTCTATCATCGAAACAGAATTAATTAGAAAGAAATAGATGACCGAAATTCCCAGTTTCAAGGAAATAAATCAACCGGAAGTGTACTTTTACTGGACAGTTGTTTCAGTTGTCAACGAATTGCATTACATTTGGTACACGAACTATAGAATTTGTCAATTATAATTTTGAGAACTGGAGTAAGAGCAAGTTAAAGTTGTGTGACTGTTTCACACCAGATTTCAATTATAACTAGTTGATACTATATTACAAAAAAAAAAAAAAAGTGAAGTGAAATGTTTAATAATATGTTACTTAACATTTTCATGTTATATAACAAACTGTCAGATAACCCATCGTATATTGGTTTATTTCAAATGACACTATAAAACATTGATCGTACCCTTTTGATTTATTTCAATGTTTCATCTTGTTCTTCGCTTGAAGTATTATGTCAATAACTATTCCACCATTCTTATTAACTTCCTGTTTGTAATCACGAAGCTCAATCTGCCCTTCATCTAATCACCGCTCGTTTTATCAGGGTAAAGCGTGTCATATAAACGACTCTGTCGATATTAAATTGGAAACAAAAATAAATAAATCCAGTCACGACATTCTCTTACTGCAAATCACAATTGTAATTGACAAATATTCTATTAAACACGTAGTTTTAATAAAAATGTTCAATTTTCCATTAAGTTCCTTATTTTTTTTGGTATCACATGGTGAATGTGGTGGGGGATTTTCACAGAAATAAGATATCAAATAAAAGTGCTAGGTTTTATATTTGTGCAATGAGTATTTCAGTTTGAAGAAAATCGTTGGAGCCATTTCTAAAAATCTTTCAAATAATTCAGAAAACTATCTCTTCTTAAAATTTACACTTCTGGACAACCGATTTTCTTCAGAACTTAGAATTCTAACAGTTTATTTAGTGTAACCTTAATATATATAGTACAATCATCAGAGATATTTTCCGTGATAGCTTGCTTCTATTTTGTGGTCATCGAAAGGTTTCGAGCGTTCGGACATCATCAGGATGTTTTTGTCAAAACAGAGCAAATTTAGTTGATACACTGGTATTTGAAAAGTGTTTTTATGAGGACCTAACTAGATTAAGAGGGGGTTCGTTGATATCAGGGTGGAAAAACATATGTTTTTTTTCGCTTTTTAAAACGCACATGGTTGCTTTTAAAGTAGAGGTTGTGGTTAGGTTCAGGACCTTAGGTCGGGAACACGATTATCGACGGAAGAGCTTAGGCTATGTTCTTTTAAGGTTATGGTCCGATTTGTTCGGATTATGGTATATCTTAGGTGTGTGA
This sequence comes from Triatoma infestans, assembly GCA_011037195.1. Classification (NCBI taxonomy): domain Eukaryota; kingdom Metazoa; phylum Arthropoda; class Insecta; order Hemiptera; family Reduviidae; genus Triatoma; species Triatoma infestans. The sequence goes on from JAAEAF010002392.1 coordinate 49,627, forward strand.
AACCCGGGCCAGGACTTTTGTTGGTGCGTATAATAGGATCAGAAGAGAGGGACTAAACAGAGAGAGAGAGACACACAAAATTGAGAATCTCACTCGCTACGTAGGCCAGACTAGAGTGAGAGACTCTGCATATATATAGCTGCGCTAGCCCTACAAGGGACAGCCTTTAGAACAGTTTATACAGCAGTTACAACGCGTCAGCAACCAATTACTACCCTTCTCTTTGCTCAGTCTAAATTTCTCGCTACCAATTTCTATATACGTGTAACGTCCTGGCAGTTTGTACTATTTCTTGATTATACAATGTTCAGTATTAATTCCAGTTTATTTCTTCTTATAAACCCAATGCTTTCCTTCTCATACCCATTATAGTGCGGAACAAAAGAATCAACCACAACATGTACAGTACTACCGTCCATTTTACTGATGTGATTATTATTATTATTCAGATAAAACCTTAGGCTATCCAAAGCTATAGCTGATATAGCTGCCCCAGGAGAATAACAACTACCGGGTCTGAAACAGAAGTCCGGGCCCAAGTTTCACCTACCTAAGTTTTACCACAGTCCAAACAAATCGGACCATAACCTTAAAAGGATATAGCCTAAGCTCTTCCACCGACATCCTGTTCCGTTCTAAACCTAATTTCCTTATAGTCCAAAACATCCGTCGTGAGATGTAAAGTGGGTGTTTTTTCTTCCGTCTCACAAACCCTCACAAAAAAATGTCCGGGTATGAGCCCCATAATACAGAAATGTCACCTTAAGCCGCAATGCCCAGTGAGGAAACCAACCAGATCGTTATTGAGGTGATACTTCAAAGGGTATCTTGATGTTTCCACTTCCCTAGCATGGGCCAAAAAATTAAATTTTCCTTAAAAAATATGGCAAATACATTTATGTATTTATAGAAAATTGTTGGACCTACTTTCGTGAAAATCGCGTAAAACTGAAGAAAAGAAAGTTATTCAGTAAAATACTACTTTCGGTTGATGGATTTTGACCAAAGTTTCGATTACAAATGAGACGATATATCAAACGATAATATCAAGCATCTATAAAATATCAAAATACATAGTTTATCAAAATATGTTTACACACACATAAGTCACACACGCATACGCGCGCACGCACGCACGCACACACACACACAGGCACTCTTAAACACCATTCGCTAAGAACATGTATTTAATCTCAGATGACCATATTATTATTATTTTTTTTTTCCAAAGGGAGGAACCTGTTTCCCGGATTTAGTACTTACGTTCTTACTGGGACCGGACAATTGTCCTATGATGAAAACAAAAGAAAAAGAAAAACATGTCCGTGCTAGTCTCTGGCGTCTTCCCTTACCACTTCCCTTACAACGCGGCAGGTGTGGAGTACCACAGCCTGCTGCATCTCGTATATGATGGTCCTCCTGATTCCCATTATTATTATTATTATTATTATTATTATTGTTGAAACTGGGTGCCTATTGGCGTGGGATCTAAGCCTATAGGCTCTTATCCCCCAGTTTCCCCCAATTCAGCCCCTTAATTAATCTCCCCCGGTAGTCTACCGGTCAATCTATCCCAAGACATCCTTCAACTCCAACTCACCCAGGCAATCCTGCGAGAGTGGTGCCCTCCCAAATACACGAAACCTAGTACCAGCCTAGTACCAGTGAAACGGGGACACTGACATAAGTAGTGATACACCGTTTTCCTAACTCCATAATCACAGTTCTGACATACGGGACTAGACGTCCTCACTATATTGTGCAAATGACTAGACACCCATGTGTGTCCAGTCACTATACTCACCAAGATCCTCAGTCCTGCCCTACTAAGAGACAAGAGGTAATGCTGAAACCCCCTGCTTGCTGCCTTTGATGAATCTTTTAGCCTGGAGGCACCCCTGTGTGTCCTCCCAGCATTTCTCCAAAACCCTCGTCTCCCAAAGGCTGATCTGGCTATCACAAAACCTCTTAGTTACGGCAGGGGCTGGCGCGGGATCGCAAAAAGAAGAATCCTTCCCTAGCCAGCCGATCCGCCCTCTCATTGCCCTCTATTCCCGCATGTCCGGGTACCCAATAGAGCTGCACCTTTCCCCGTCCAGCTAAGGCGTTAAGCCTTCTCCTACACAGATGACCATAAAACATGTTCGTATTTGCTATGAAAAATAAATTTTGAACAATTTTGACAAGAGTACAAATAATTGCAAATAAATCAGCAATGTAAGAAACAATAAAATTTACCTAAGGTGCTACTATTATAAGAAATTGCAATGTCATTTGACACCATGATTAAACTTTGCGATTTATGAAGTTTTTGCAATTTGTGTCAAATTTTTATTTTTTTTAATTAAAAACAGTATCATCGAATAAGATGTTTATAGCAAGTTATAAACTAAATTAAAATCAAATTGATTATATAATAATTGAATTTTGTTCAAGAGCCTGGCGTAACAAGCAATATGGTTAGCTAGTTCTAAAAATAAATTTTTATAAAATTATCACTCAAAATATGATACCATCTTTTATTTTTAGCTCACTAATATTGTAATTTATAGCGAAATACTCTAATAATAAAGGCATAATTTTTTACAGTATAAATAGGCTATATTTTGATTTATACCATACCAAGGGGGTTATGAGAAAAACAATTTGAAAAACTTAACGTCTGCAATTAGAACAAGTAGATGCCTATTGGATGCTTTAATGACAAATTTTCAGTTTTTTTTTGTTTTTTTTTAATTTAGAAAATCAATTTCTGTAAATTTTTTGATGCTACTATTTTGAACATTTCCACTTATTATCATCAATTGATAGATATTAAACAAAGAAGTAGGAAAAATGAATTTGGAAATTTTTTTCAAAGTGTTATTTTGTTGTTATAATTTACAAAACTTTTTTTTTTTTTTGTTAAATTGCAATTATATTTGGTAAAAAGATTAAGGAAGGATTTGGAAAATAAAGATCAAAGATGCCTTACTTTTTTCCTTAGCTTATAACAATGTTTTCTTTCGTCTATTCATATTATTGTTTTTAGTTTTGTTGAGCGTTATGTTGAACACTGTAGCCAGAAGCCTCTTTTTATATTTTGTAAATATGTATATATAATTTGTAAAAAAATAAATCAATCAATCAATACCAAAAATCAAAAGATACCTTCCAAAATAATCTTTTTATTAAAATTCCAAAAAATGCCAATTAAAAACAACTACGTATCCTATAGTATTCAAAAGGCCAGCAGTGTATTATTTTAATAACTGTGATCCAAACTGAGTCTTTTCAAAGAATGAAAGGACGAATTTCTCAAGCTAAATAGGATATTTTCTTCATAATATATGTAACGGCAAGAGAGAGAGAGAGAACACAAGCCCGACCGAGAGAAAAACAGACGCTCTCTGGTACTCTCTGACTTAAGCAGGCTAGAGTGGGGAGAACCTGTATATAAGCCAGTGGGACATCTATCTATCAATCAGAATCAAACATACATCGCATCGTGTCATATCTCTACTCTACCCCTTTATTCTATAAAATCATTACAAGTCCAGTGCAATTTGTGTAAACTTATAGCTATATTATAACAGTGTCTTCATATCTCGTCTAATTAATCAATCCCAATTTCTTTCCTCATCAACTCTATTATATATACAAAATATTGTAGCAATTAAGAATTTATCTTGTACAAATAAATGTGTATATGATTAAATTATAGTAAAATGAACTGAAAAAAAAAAAAATCGAATAATTTTGAATAATTATTATAAGCAATCTGAAATAAAATGTTTCTTCTAAGAAAAATGAAGTTTCAAAACGGATATAATGGAAGTGAAGGGAAGAGAGAGAATTCGAGAGAATGAACTTAGGAATAAGATTAGAAATTAACTAGATGATATGCTGAATACTGTGTAATGAATAGAACACACAAGCTGCAAGGACATTACAGTTAAATAGATGTTAGGTGGCGAGAGAATAATAAAGAGACAGACTGACTGAGTAATAAGAAGGGTATGGGTTGATGACTGATGCATTGTTGTAAAACTGTCCTGAACTGTTCTGCTGTCAGTCTATATATATATATATATATGAATCCTCTCCCTCCCTGGTTTGGCCTAAATGGGGAGGTATCTAACGTTTTATTCATTTAATGTGTGCTTCTTCGCTCTTCGGATCCTATGAATGTTTAATGATTCGGATCCCATTACACGGAATAGCAGGTTTGAGCTTCCTGTTCATTTTTCATTTTTGAGATATTTTGCTTACACATACACGCAAACTCATATTATATATATATATATATGTTGAGGTTGGTTTCGCAAAGCTGGAAATTATCAGAGATAATTCTATATAGTTTCGGGCGTTCGCCCATCATCAGGATGTTTTTTTGTCAAAATAGTGTGATGATATAGACTTGTACAGAGCAAATTTACAAAAATGATACACTTGTTTGAATCAGCGTAAAGAAATATATAATATAGACTTTATATATAATAAAGATCATTCGCTAACAACATTTTTCGTACTCAGGGGACCTCAAAACCTGTATTTCCGGTGGAAACTGAATTTTGAAAATTTCTCACTGCTAGGAATAATAAAAAATTTTTTGTCATTTCTGTTTGTCACGAAAAAACATCATTTTTGGATTATTCCATCGATCAAAAGCTAACCATTTCACTTATAATATGAAGAATTTGGAAATGAACCTGTACTAAGCAAGATCTTTCTTTGGAGTGATTAATAAATGGTGAACATGACTGTCCGGAACTAACTTGTTTATTTACCTATTTTTATGTATCACCTCACCGGTTGCACCGTTGAATTAATTACTATGGTATGGCGTCAGTATTATCGGAATCCACAACATGTTGTTTTGATCGTTTAGAAAAAAAAAAATATTTAAATCGTCAACGATTAAGCAGTTTGTTATACATATCGTATTCTCTTGTTTATTTATTGTTCAGCTTTATATAGATGTTTATTTTATGGTTGATAAATATAGTTTATATGATTACTGAACTTTTTAAGTATTAGTTTTTAACCACATATATTTCTTGAACGTTCATTTAAGTTGAATTTAAAATTATTTGATAATTAATTAGAATACTAACTTATAAAAAAAAAAATTTCATGATTTCTTGAATTGATTCCATTTTTTAATTCAACACCGACAAATTGATAATTGTCGGATAATTGTTGGATTGATAAACTTTATTATCTTTACTTCATTTTCTTAAATATTTTATGAGAGCATTTTTACTTCGTGACATATTTCTGAATAATAAGTTCTCAACGAAAGGAAAAAGAGAACGTCCGTATGTATATGTGTGACGTTTTATGGATATCCTGTTTAACTAAAAACTAAAAAAATTAGAAATCAGAAATTGGAAACAGACACACAGTAAGTGTCCCAGCCGTGATTAATATAACACTGTTTAATAAACGAAATTTGCAGAAATCTGTCCAAAAATTGTAAAAAAAAAATTAAGAATTTTTTTTACTTAATTTAGATTAGAAGGCGTCTAATTCTAGATATGGAATGAAACCGTACGTTTTCAAATACGTACAAAATTATGTGAACATTGTCCATATAAGTAAAAATTAGTAATCTTTTTTTTTTTTTTTATTTAGTATTTATTTGATTGTGAAAACTATTAAACTATATAGAAAAATATGAGTCCTTTTTATTAAAAAAAAAAAATCTTAGGCATGAATAATTAATATTAAGGAAACATCTGAGAGGGATGATAAAATATAATTGATAGCGAAGGGGGACGTAGAGGGGATACTATATAATGGATTGTATGCGGCTAACTCTGTCTCAGTCGTGTTGCTGCCGGGTCGCTATACACACTAAGATAGGTCGCCGTGTGAAAATCTGGGAGCGTATCTCTCGTAACGCTAAGAGTTCACCCGGCGTGTGGATTTTTCTTTTATTTATTTATTAATTTTTTTTTTTTTTAATTTCTTCTTTAATTTTCAAAATAATTTTTTTTTTTACAAATTAAAGAAATAGTTAAAAAAAAGAAATCGAACATGTTGCATGAAAATAAAACGCCCAGGTCCTCATTGGACGCTAATTTCAATTTACAAAATGCATTAAAAGAAGAAATGAATCAAAAAAGAATCGATAATGGTAATTTGGAGCCAATTATTGATGAAATGGATTTTGATGATTTATTGCCGCATATTGGTGAATTTGGACTCTATCAAAAGATATTATTTCTTATGATGATACCGTTTTTATTTTCTGTAGCTTTTGTTTATTTTGGACAAATATTTATTATATTGGTGCCAGAAGAGCATTGGTGTAAAGTACCCGAACTAGAATCACTACCAATTGAACAGCAAAAGTAAGTTTATTTTTTTTTTTCAATTAAATTAATCGTTATCAATTTTTTTTTTTGCATATCATTTTGATTTTTTTGGGGGGAATTTGCTACTTTTTTCAAGATTAAATTCTAGGTTAATTATTTAAAACAAAACAAAAAAACACTTTCTTCAAATACTTTTAACGATTGCCGCCAATGTTTCGTGCAGTATTGTTACCACTCCTATAAAATCTTTGTAAACCACTCGGACCTATCTATCATTCCATTTCTAAAATAAAAATTTCAATTGGTAAATGTTTTTCAACATCATGGAGTTTTTTTAATATCAGACAAATTTTCCATAATAGCTCTACCCCAATTTATGAAGATCATCTGGTTTGTTTGGTTTGCTTGTCTTTTACAAGATACCTTGTATTGTGATATCTAAGATTGCAGAAACGCAGTGGCAGGTAAAACAAATGGAGGAGTGTTAACAATATATTCTTTCTCGATAGATTAAATAAAAATATTAGATCTTCAGAAATAACTAAAATCAAAATTTCTTGTAAAAAAAAAAAATATTTAATTAAAAATGAAAGGAGCAACATGTTCTTTATATCTACATTAAGTTGGGAGTGAAGTTCACGCCTCGTAATAATGTCACTAGATAGATAGTTGGACCCCCAATGCTTTTTTACTTTCTCTTACACCTAGTAAGAGGAAGTATTGTAATCGTGTGAAATTTTCGATATCGAGTTTTCACCGGAAAAATCCTTTTTGAGGTCCCCTGAGTCCAAAAAAGTGGTTTTAGCAAATGGTCTGTGCTGTGTGTGTGTGTGTGTGTGTATATATATATATAGCAAATGGTCTGTGCGTATATATATATGTATGTGAACAGAATAGCTCAAAAACGAAAAACCGTAGAAAGTTGAAACTTGATATTCCGTTTAGGTATCACCATGGCATTTGACAGTGCATCATCTGTCACAATTCTTCAACCGAAAGTACCACTTTACTTGTAGGTTTTTTTTTTTACTTTTTTGCATTTTTCTTAAAAAGTGGCTCCGACGATTTTCTTCAAATTTAGTATATCAACCACACATACAAAGAGCTACAATTTTTATTTGTAATGTTTCTCTGGAAAAATTCATTTAAGGACAGTTATGGGGGGGGAGAGGTGGAGTTAGGTTTACAATTAAAGTGCTATTTCAGTTTATTAAATAATTCTAACATCTAAATAATATTAATTAGAATTGAATATGATATTGAAATTCCGAGTTTCCAAAAAAAATCGAAAAACCGGAAGTGCGTTTACATTACTACTTTACTAAATGATTTTTCTCGCGATTTTCTCAAAAATAACTCCGTCAATTTTCTTGAAACATCTTATATAAACTAAACATACACAGATCTACAACTTTTATTTAAAGTATTTCTCTGGGAAAATTTATTTAAGGGCACTTTTGGAGGAGTGGTGGGGTTATGTTTTTCTCTAAAGTCTTATCATAGTTGATTATACAATTCTATCATTCAGACGAAATAATTAGAAATAAATAGATGGCCAAAATTCCAGCTTTCAAGTAAATTAGTGAACCGGAAGTGCGCTTTTACTGAACAGTTTTTTTTTCATCTTTCGACGAATTTCATTAAATTTGGGTACACAAATTATAAGATTTGTCAATTATAATTTTGAGAACTGGAGTAAGAGAAAATTGTGTGAGTGTTTCATACGAGATTTTTTTTTTCTTGTCCTTATTCTGACATGTTTTAGATTTTTCCTCCACCAGAGATAGAGGAAATCCGTCCGGTATAGTGTGCGAGATAAAAACATGTCTCTGTACAAAAACTGCTGATGACGGAAATCCGAACCTGGTCTACAATTACGGCTAACAAATATAATCTCACAATAATTTTACCATAACATTGGGTAGTTTTCGAGGAAATTGGAAAAGCGGTGAAAAAAAATCAACAATTCTTTTGATAGTCTGCTTCTGATTTTCATGCCAGTTCCTCGTGGAATATCAAATTAGATTTTCTTTTTTGAGTTATGACTGCACTCCCATAATCGCATACAAACAAAGTATCTTCAAAAACATATTTTTTCGTCTTCCAAGGACCTAAAAAACAAGTATTTCCCATAAAAACTGTATGGAAATCCCGATTCGAATACAAATTCAAAACTTAGTTCCTTGAATGCAATATTTCATTTTTTTCATATGAGTAATCGTATGTGAAACCCTAACAAACTTTTCAGGCTTCCGTGACCATTGTTATGCCAAACATTCGGATCTTCGGTTCGTGCTTCTGTCAGTTGGGTTTAAACTGAGTTCTTTCCATATTACAATGGTTTTTTAAGGTAGTAGTTGCTGGATCAAGTTTAAGTGAAACGCTAAAAATGACTCGCACGACTACAGTTTATAGAAAGGATGCTTATAATTCTTACTAGAAATTTCAGTGCAAGATAACGCGTAGGTTTATGGGGAAAATCATAGAAATCAAGAAAACCTGTACGGCAAAGTCGCACTTCCTGTCACCGAAATTTTCTTCCAAATTTCGAAATTTTGGCAACATATTTAATTCTCATTAATATTAAATATAAATAGAATTGTATAATAAACTGAAATTAACACATTAGGGAAAAAACATAACTCCACTTTACCCCCAAAACCCTCCCCTTAAATAAATTTTCCCAGAAAAATGTATCAAATAAAAATTGTAGCTCTTTTTCGATTTCATTTATTACCTATGGAATTCGTACGCTAGGGAGAGCGATAAAAAGTAAAATAATGGCTGGTAAAATTGTTCAAATTAGTTCGAAGGTTTGGCCTTCAAGTAGAAATCGGTTGGTTAGTTTGTTTGTGAGTACTGTACTTATTATATATCCTACCAAGATAGTAATTATTGTTAAGATTATCAGGGTGTGATCGTGGAAGAAGATAAGTTGTTCTATTAGTGGGAGAGTTGGTGTCTTGAATTCAGAGTTTTCGTCATGTAACAATTACTTGAAGTAATTGCTTTTTTTCAGTACACTAAATATTACGAGTTAAAAGAAAAATTGTTGGAGCCAGAGCCATTTATGAGAAAATCGCAAAAAACTTAAAAAAAAAAAAATTAGTAATGTGTTGGCACCCATCTTATACACAATTTATAGTGCTGACATCCCCGTACACCCCAACACTAGCCTATTCACCTATGCTGATCATACAGCAATCCTATCACCTCACACCGATCCCGTTCTCTCCAGGCGCTCCGTGCAAATCCATCTTCAGTCACTTGAATCCTGGTTAGCGAAATGGAGAATAAAAATCAACCTTAACAAATCCCAATACATAATTTTCACATTAAACAAAAAAGTACTCCCTCCCGTGTACCTGTTCAGTATTCCTATTTCTCCCGCACACACGTTCGCTACCTTGGACTATACTTAGACAAGCGACTCACATGGAATCCCCATACGAAACTTAAACGAATCACCCTCAACCAACGCTTCAAACTTCAGGCTAGACTTCTTGACAAACGCTCTAAACTAACACTTCTGAACAAAAGACAGCTTTACACCTCATTGCTCGCTCCAATTTGGACATACGGACGAGAACTATACGGCACTGCTAAGCGTTCCAATCTCAACAGAATCCAAACCCTTCAGTCAAAAATCCTCCGTCGCATTGTCGACGCCACTTTTTACGTCACCAACCGCACCATCCACCACGACCTCAAAATCCCGTTTGTCAACGACCTCGCAAAATCCCGATACATCAAATTCCACAGTCACCTATCCCTCCATCTAAATCCCCTTGTCCAAGCCCTCTACTCAAACTCACTCCCAGGTAATCCCCAAAGACAGCTGAAGCGCCGTTGCCCCGCGACCTCCTGGATAACTAATGTCAGTTATCATTGGATAACTGCCATTCATGACATTGCATGATACAGAATTCCTTCTATCATATTTACTTGTTGTATATATATATATATAATACAGTTGAAAATATTCAATAAATAAATTTAAAAAAAAGAAAAGTAATATGTTACTTCCGGTCTTGACCGATCTTGATCAAAACCTTATTGTCAAGGTTTCTTAAACTAAATATTAAGTTTGATGTTTCTGAGGTTTTTTATTTTTGGGTTATGTTAACCTAAAACAGGCACAGCCCCATTACTAGAAACCAACCACATTCTCAGACTCAGGGGACCTCAAAACGTGTATATCCGATGAAAACTTCATATCGGAAAGTTTGACACGCTCGCAATACTACTTCCTCTTACCAAAAGTAAGAGACAGTAAGAAACATAATGATTACAAAAAGAGTATAGGTCTGAAACTTAAACCGCCAACCACACTGAAGAAGTCTTCTGTAAATTGGACATGATAAATGCACTTTACTTCTTCATAATGGAATTGATAAATTTTCTTCAGATTTGGCATTTTTAAAAGGATTTAATAACTTCAGTTCGAATATATATATAAGATATAGATATAATAAAATATGTGCAGCGTATTAGCATCTTAGAAGAAACTAGTATAGCCAAAATATTAGAATTTTATTGTGTTAATTTTTTTTTTATTGTCTGTGGGGAGGGATCAAGCCCCCCTGTGCTATCCAAAGCCCTTCTGGACCCATATAGCTACCCCAAAGTTCGGAGTCTTCTTAGTACACTACCAACATTCGGACAGAATTCTCTCGTTACAGACAAGACTGTCCATCACCGAACAGTGAGCTGTAAGATGCTCATAGAAAGAAACCCGGGTCCTCCGCGTTGCTAGTGCAGCGCGCTACCATTGAGCTAATCCCTTCCTTGCCGCTTCGGCGGTTCATATATTAAAATTGGAAAGATACTAAATTGTGTTAAGTTTTACAACTTTAGAGAAATTTAAGAAAAAAAATCAATTAATGACTTTTACTTTTGTTGAACGGGTTTTGATTGGATACGCTCGAGATACTAAAATGAAATAAATTATAACTATGGCATTTTTTTTTCCTACATTTCCCAGATACCGAACCAATTTCCAAAAGCAGAACTGCGTCTCCGCCGGCAAGATGTAGATGCTCATCAGGTAGACGCAGTAGCTTCAATAAAACTATTTCCTTGTCTGAAAGATATCTATGTATGCAAGCCCGTTTCCTGGCAGTTCACTTGTTCTTTTGTGCGGTATACCTTCGATTCTCTGATCGTCAGTGGCTTTGATGAAATTCACATAGAATGTACAATCGTTTTAGTACATACTTTATTCACAAATCGGGAACAAAGAATACAACGAAAAAACATATATATGTTAAAAACATAAAATATATTCTTACTTTCATATGAGAAGATAAGAAAAAAATCTGGTGAGAAACTTTCTCTTACTCCAAATTAATACAATTTAATTAAAAGTTTTCTTGTAAATAGTCTCGTTTACCACGGTCATAAAGAAAAACATCATGCATGAAAAACTCAAACAACTTTTTTTTCTGATATTTTATCCATCATAGCATGCATATTCCATTTGTTCCCGACCAGTTTCGGATTTTCATCCATTGTCAGAGCAAATTCACCAAGTTTGTGTAGAGATTTCACTTCAATGTAATGTTTCTGTTACACTCTCACACTTGTTGATTAGGATTGTATATTTGCGGGAGATTATGAACATTGCGTTGAAGTGAACTCTCTACACGAAGATAGTGAATTTGCTCTGACAATGGATGAAAATCCGAATCTGGTCAGGAACAAATGGAATAGAATCATGCTACAATGGATAAAATACCAGATGTTATTCAGACTGGATGGGCGTGGATCCATGCACATACGTATTCAATTTTTTTTTTTTTTCTTTTTTTTTTTTACTACAAATTAAATAATTATAATTGACGTAACTTTCTTTAAATTTATATTTGTATTAAGTGTTTAGTAGGGAAGCCTTACCTTGCAACCATACTCAGAATCTCTGAAAAAATAAATCCGTTTTCCCCGGGGAATGATCTAACAAACAAAAGTAGCAGATACTGTGTATACTCGTATAGTTCAGTGAATACCAAGTTTAGTGAAAACCCACCCGTTGCTGTCTATATGGAAAAAATACGCAGAAAACAAAAAAAAACTGTTCAACAATTAGTTATGCTGACCATAACAAACATATATACGTTTAAAAAAAAGGTTTCTGCCTCAGGGACCTCAGAACTTATATTTCCGGTAAAATACTCGAAGACATTATCTCAATACTTCCTCTTACCAGCAGGATGTTAGTAGTAATCTCTCTCTTATAAATAATCATCTCAAAATTATTAATTATTGAATTCCTAAAATTAAAAGCAATATAAAATAAATTTGAAACTGTTATAGCTGAATGTGCCAAATGAAATGTTTTTACTTGTTATGCAAATAATTTGTCACGGCCCCCTCATTTCATAGAATCGCATACAATTCAGTTAATTAAATTGCCGGAATAAATTATGCCGAATTGTAGTGAGGTAGGTATATGATTCAATTCCCAAACTTGGCCTTGTATTTTATAGATCGTATTAATATGAGTAATAAATATTTAATGCTAATCCCCCCTCATTCAAGACACCTGCTCAGACAACTTAAAGCCAGCCTACAAAAAACTTTGGTGTAAATAATTACTTTTTTTTTTTAATTATGAATATACACGATGAAGTAGTTCGCAAAAAAAAATAAACAATAAATTAAAAATTTAGTTTAATGATTTATATTATAATTATTGCGGGGAAATTTTGTTACTAACGTGTTCTATGTTGACTCATGGCCGGCCGCCTTCCCGATTATGTGTTTCCAGTACCGTTGCAATAATCTGTTACCACATAGTATAGAACAGGCGCCAGATTTCTCTCTCTCAGTCTCTCTCACACATCACACACACACACACACACACACACACACTTACACACAACACACACACACACACACAATTAATTTCAAGCCATAAAAATTATCAGTTAATATTATTGATGTTTATAGATATTGCTGAATTGAAATGTATGTAGTATATTGTATGGAGCATGCAGAAATTCAAGGTTTATTTAAAAAAAAAAAAAAAAAACACTTCGCCATCAATATTTTCTATACTGATAAATATTACTTCAGTATTGAAAATTAACACGTATATATATATTAAATCTCTAATGACGTTCTTTCACCTGCTGAGAAAGAAACTGTTGCGTTCGTCTCAAATTTTTGAAATCACGTTAACCCCCCAAAAAAACTTTCATTTGGTTCACTAAGACTGAAACAATATTTCTAAACAACGGTCTTTTTTATAAATGAAAAATAACTAAATCATAAAAAAATTTGGTGTGAAACACTCACACAACTTCTCTTACTCCAGTTCTCAAAATTTTATAGACAATTTTATAGTTTGTGTACCAAATTTAATGAAATTAGTGGAAAACTAAAAAAAGCTGTCCAGTAAAAGCGCACTTCCGATTTACTAGTTTTCTTGAAACTCGCAATTTCGGCCATCTATTTTATTTCTAATTAATTTTGTTTGGATGATAGCATTGTATAATCAACTGTGATAGCACTTTAGAGAAAAACATAACCCCACCCTTCCCCTAAAAGTGCCCTTAAATGAATTTTCCCAGAGAAATGTTTCAAATAAAAGTTGTAAATCTTTGTAAGTGTAGTTTATATAGAAAGTTTCAAGAAAATCGTCGGAGCCATTTTTGAGAAAATTGCGAAAAAGTTAAAAAAAATCATATAGTAAAGTGGTAAAGTAGGCGCATTTTCGGTTATCCGATTTTTTTAAAACTAGGAATTTCAACACATATTCAATACTAATTAATATTATTTAGAGGACAGAATTGTCTAATAAACTGATATAGCACTTTAGAGGAAGTACCCAAACCCTGCCCTACTCCTCCACCAAAAGTGTCCTTAAACGCCTTTTTTCGGAAAAATGTTTCAAATAAAAGTTGTAGCTCTTTGTATGTGTAGTTGTGGTACCAAGTTTAAAAAAAATCGTTTGAACCATTTTTGAGAAAATCGCGAAAAAGTAAAAAAAAAAAAAACTAGTAAAGTGGTACTTCTAGTAGAGGAATTTGGATAGATAACGTACTGTTAGATCCCACGGTGATACCTAAACGGAATATTAAGTTTCAACTTTCTACGATTTTTCGTATTTAAGCTATGCTGTTCACATACATACATACATACATACACACAAACACACACACCATTTTCTAAAAACCACCTTTTTGGACTCAGGGGACCTCAAAATGGATATTTCCGGTGAAAACTCAATATCGAAAATTTGAAACGGTTAGAATACTTCCTCTTACTAGGAGTAAGAGAAAGTAAAAAAAGAGGCCAAAAAAAATCATGAAGCCAGAGGAGTTTCGATCATAATATTTCACACGGATTTAATATATGGTTTAGTTTCCGTGAAAAAAAAAAAAAAAAAAAAAAAAAAAAAAAAAAAAAAAAAAAAAAAAAAAAAAAAAAAAAAAAAAACACTTTAAATTACTGCATTGGTTGCTGTATATTTTGGGAAATTCCAATCAACGGCTGCCTATGGTTTAATGTTTTGATGGAAACAGCCCATGTGCATCCCAGAATTTTCTGCATCTAAAAAAGAGTGATCATTTTAAAAATATCCTCATGATTTCAGCGCTGTATATTTTTTCCATCTGGATCATAGTTCTACAAAATTAGAAACAATTATAACACCTTCAACCATAAATATAATGCTCAAAACCGTGACCACTTTCGTTTGCCCCCTACAACAAACCAGTCGTTTTTCACATTCTCAATTTATTTATGGGAAGGAAAATATTTAATTGAGTTCTAAAGGAAATTTCATCTTCATTTAAAACTAAGCTAAAAATTATGCTCCTGCATACAGTAATATATGATTAGGATGATAATCTTACATAAAATTGTTTTGTAAAACAGTTGTTATTAGTTTGTTTAATGTATTGACATGTCTTATTCATGCAAGTGATATGTAGACATGAAGATGAATAAAGATTATTATTGTTATTTGTAATATGATGTCATTTTTTTTTTTTTATCAGACAACACAACATCGATTCTGTGTTTTTTCTGTATCGATCGCACAACAGCGCACAGTTGCTACATTTTGCGCTTCTGTTAGCAACGGTTCATGCGACTTTACATCTGGTAGAGCGGTGAGATAGAGATTCACTGAAAGAACAGTGATAGAGAGCCGGAGTTAATTGGATAGCGCTGTTGGTGGGGTAACTCTTGCTTTTGGACATTGGCATATCACATGTCAGATTAGTGCTGATTTCCTGGCTATTCTGGAATTCCTAGCTATCCGCAAGGAATCCCAAGATCGTATCTTCAAATGAAGCCAACTAAGAATATCGTTCTGGTTCCACTACTAAACATTACACTACTATATCATTTCTATGAAGGTGTAATGACATGGCAAAGTCATAGCAATGTCAAACCTTCACAACAGATAAAAAAACAAGAATAATTTATAACTAGTGGCCTAGCCAGCTGGTATCTTCAAGACAAGGCCGCGGGCAAACAAACAAACCAAGGGTAAATACCCCTACATCAAAGCAAGCACCGCTAAGGCTGGCCACTGACCTAAATCGGTAGCCAGCTGCTGTCATCAAAGCAAGCACCGCTAAGGCTGGCCACTGACCTAAATCGGTGGTCACCAAACTACCCAAGGTCGCACACTAGGACAGATGTCTTGGTGTGAGTGTGGCCAACACTCAGATGTCTTGGTGTGAGTGTGGCCAACACTAATATATGAACTCGCCCCATGGAAAGAGGGGGATGATTATACGAATCTACTTCAGTACGTCTTCATATACGAGCAGCAGTTTACGCGTCCCTATACATACAGTTTTTATTTTATACTTATTACTTTAGTGGTGCATCTTGGTTCATTTATCTTAATCATTCTAATTTATTATTTATTCATCTTCTATTTATTTCTAAGTATTCCTTGTTAATAGTTACCATTTTTTACGTTTAAATTATTGTTCAAATACAGTCTATTTTTATAAAATCTGTATTAATAATTCGAGCACTAACTTCCAAAAATCTGTAAACTAACTTCCGCCCTCTTCAAGACATCTACTACATACCTCAGGAATCACATTAAACGATTCCACTATATCTTGTAGTATCACGGTGGGATCAGATCATCCAATAAACGATTCCACTACAAAGGAAAAAGGACAGTGGAACCCCCATTCTACCACCATCTACAAGAGCAAAGACACCTTCCGTGCTAACTGGCCAACAACAAAACATCCAGCATACACACCACACACTTTCCAATCTCTCAGTCTATCTCTTATTTAGTTTTCTCACCCTGTCTCTTAATCTCTTCATTAAGTCAAGTCCTATATAAAAGTTTTGTATATATTGTCAAGTGTATATATATTAATTATAGCGCAGTAGTCATAACAGTTATTAATTATAAACCCCAGAAACTCCCATTACACAAGCTGGACTGGTATGCGGAGGTCCCTTCGCTCTCTAGAAACCACTTCATCACCGGTGATGAGCAGTATTATCTGTAACGAGAGAACATTGCACGGAAGGTTGCGTACACTGTGTAGGCACAATGGATCTTTAAGACCATACTGCACTATACAAAAACAAGTAAAAATAACTCTTGTATGTTCGCTTATTGTTCTGAGACTTCTTGGAAACTGCTGTAAGACTTTTGAGGACTTGTTTAATACTGCTTTAAATCTTCCTTAGACAGCGAAATCGTCCTTCTTTCATAAAAAAATTTTCTAGAAGCTGGGCAGCAGTTGTTGCTTAATCTCCGGCTGTCCATGACCTTGTCAGATTAGCTGATATAACTGTTTGCCTAGTTCTATGACCGTATCTTGTAAATTATGGTTTCTGGGAGACTGATATGACCCTTTAAAATAAATATTGAATTATCTATTATCCTCCTAATAAACAAATAATATTGATTTCTAAAGTCTGTTTCGAGAAATATCTACATGCAAAGTTAAATTGGAATTGTAATTTTACTTAAAGTATAAGTTTTCCAACTTCATGAAACGATTTTTCTTGAAAACAGCTCAATTGAATGGATGTACAAACATATTATAATGCACTATAACTGTGAATTTCCTCCCACTCGCCGTTTCTCTACCGATTCCTCCGAAACGTTTTACCAAAAAATTGTCTTGTCAAACTGTACGTATCCGAAGTCTTTTCCTCAAGTGATGTCATTCGGCTGTTGGATTAAGATCAGATGACTTAATCGGTTTTTATGAAAGATATCATGTTAATAAAACTGAATATTAATAATAATACAATAAACAAAATAGGGAAGGGAATAGCGTACTGGACTCCCATGCGGAGGACCCGGGTTTGAGTCCAGCTGTGCTAACTACCTTTAGATTTTTTCTTCATAGAAACCTCTACAGCTCACTGTCCGGTGATGGACAGTGTTGTCTGTAACGAGAGAACACTGTCCAGAGGCCGGCAGTGCACTGAGAAGGCTCCAGGCGCCAATGACTATAGATGTTGATGCGCCTTAAATTAAAAAAATAAAAGAAAATAAACAAAATTAAAAAGTTCCAAAAAACTGCAAGAAAAACACAAATTTTACAATTTAAGTTAGTTAAAAAAGTTAATGGATAGCTTCATAAGTTAGAACTCCAACTTCATGCATGAAGTTGCATGTTTATCCTTGCATGAATGATAATCCAAATAATGCACTCTTCAGTTTTCATTTGTTGATTGTCAATTCTTGGAATCTTATTATTATTTATAAAAAGAAAGTATTTTTTTTTTTTTTTTTTTTTTTTTTTTTATAAATAATCTAGAAGAATAAGAATTTGATTAATACACAATAGACTTCTGCAATCAGTGCAGTAACTTCCTTTGGTTTAGATTAATTATACTTGTTTTCGGCTCATTATCCTAAAGATCGAGTCCTATTTAACCAAAAAAAATGAATGAGGACTCATCCTCTTAGAAGAGCTTTGTAGAAGAATTCAGGAATTATAATTAGTTCCAACGAATCATACTGGGAACTTATATCAGCAACAATAAAAATTATCTAATATAAATAATTTCTGTTAATGTCCTGTAAGAATCTGTTAACCTCGTTCCATTATAGATTGTTCACGTGTCTCATTGGGTGATATGAATGATAAAAATTCTTATTATTAATATAGCAGTTGTATCGATTTTACACGTTTTTTTTTTTTTTCTAACGGGTTATTCCAGTTTCATTTATGTTTTTATTGATAGTCTGTAATATTTATAGCCAACTATATTTTTAAGATTGTACTGTACTAAATCTGAAAATTATTCATGAGATCGAAATAAAAATAGTACAATAGAGAAAATATATAAAGCTTTTACAAATATAATTTCTTTTATCACCAAATATTAAAAAACTTGTTTTTCTTTTATCTGTGCTTCTTTGTTGCTGTTCGTCCAAAAAATTACGAAGAAAATTAACTATTTTAAATTTATCTTTAGAAAAACTCACTAGACAGCCCTGTCTTTTTTTTTAAAAGGAAATTTAGAAAGAAGTTTTGGGTTTATTTTTGACCCCTACAATTTAATATTAAGTTATTAATATAATTATCCTAAAAGACAATCTCGACATCATATAACTCCTTTCTCCATAATTTTGAAACTTCTCTCAGATATCACATTTTAGAGGCCAGTCTAAAGCCACGGCTTTTCCAGAAACTCTTAAAACAAATTTCCACTTTAAAAAACTTCAGTTAAAAGTGATGTCTTAAATATTTATATAACACATACTAATTTTCCACTAATATTTCCAGAAAATAAAAAAAAAAAAAAAATCTGGTGTGAAACACTAACACAACTTTCTCTACTTCCTGTTTCCTGTTCTCAAAATTATAACTGACAAAATTTTATCGGTTTGTTACCAAATTTAAAGAAATTCGTGTCGAAAACGAAGAAAAAAAATGTCCAGTAAAAACGCACTTCCGGGTTACCTAAATTTCTTGAAAACTCGGAATTTGGCACGCTATTTAGTTCTAATAAATTTTGTATGGATGATAGAAATTGTTAATATGTATTTGTATTGTATGTTTGTATATGTATATTAGCACTTTAGAGGAAACATAACCCCACCCCTAAAAGTGCCCCTAAATGAATGTTCCAAAGGAAATGTTTCAAAATAAAAGTGTAGGAGCTTTGCAGTTTGTTTATTATAGGAAGTTTCAAGGGAAAATTGTCGGAGACAGTTGTTGTGAGAAAATTGCGGAAAAAGATGGAAAAAAAAATTCATTTAGTAAAGTAGTAAAGTAACACACACTTACGGTCATCCGATTTTTTTTAAAAAACTCGGAATTTCAACAAAATATTTAATTCTAATTAACATTATTTAGATGACAGAATTGTCTAATAAACTGAAATAGCACTTTAGATGAAAACCTAACCCCACCCCTCCCCCAAAAAGTGCCCTTAAATACATTTTTCCAGAGAAACGTTTCAAATAAAAGTTGTAGCTCTTTGTTATGTAGTTGATATTTAAAGTTTAAGAAAAATCGTCGGAGCCATTTTTGAGAAAATCGCGAAAAAGTAAAAAAAAAAAAGTAGTAAAGTGGTACTTCCACTAGAGGAATTTTGACACACAACCTACTGTCAGATCCCATTGTGATACCTAAACGGAATATCAAGTTTCAATTTTCTACGGTTTTTCGTTTTTGGGTTATGCTGTTCACGTACATACATACATACATACATACACACACGCACAGACCATTTGCTAAAAACCACTTTTTTGGAGTCAGGGGACCTCAAAACGGATATTTCCGGTGAAAACTCGATATCCCAAATTTGACAAGAATACAATAATTACTAGGAGTAACAGAAAGTAAAAAATGGAAAAAAATCATTAAAATGGCAACAAGATTTAGGATGAAATTATTCTTTTTTTGGCGAAACCCCTAAGATATCTATTGGGGTATTAAACATTTTTATTTATATTCAACTTACCTCAAGACACGTATTTCCGATTCAAATTCAAGTTAAAAAAACCTGGTGTGAAACACTCACACAACTTTCTCTTACTCCAGTTCACATGATAATTGACAAATTTTATACTTTGTGTACCAAATTAATGAAATTCGTCGAAAACTGAAAAAACTGTTCAGTAAAAGCGCACTTCCGGTTTACTAATTTTCTTGAAACTCGGAATTTCAGCCATCTATTTATTTCTAACTAATTATGTTTGGATGATAGAATTGTATAATAAACTAGGATAGCACTTTGATGAAAATCTAACCCCACCCCTCCCCTAAAAGTGCTCTTAAAAGAAATTTCCCAGAGAAATGTTTTAGATAAAAGTTGTAGATCTTTGCATGTTTAGTTTATTACGAAGTTTCAAAAAAATCGTCAAAGCCATTTTTGAGAAAATTGCGAAAAAGTGAATAAATCATTTAGTAAAGTGGTAAAGTAATTGCACTTCCGGTCATCCGATTTTTTTCAAACTCGGAATTTCAACAACATATTTAATCCTAATTAACATTATTTAGATGACAGAATTGTGAAATAAACTGAAATAGCACTTTAGATGAAAACCTAACCCACCCCTCCCCCAAAAGTGCCCTTCAGAGCATTTTCCCGGAGAAATGTTTCAAATAAAAGTTGTAGCTCTTTGTATGTGTGGTTGATGTTTTAAGTTTAAAGAAAATCGTCGGAGCCATTTTTGAGAAAATTGCAAAAAAGTAAAAATCCAACTAATAAAGTGGTACTTCCGGTTGAGGAATTTTGACAGATACGTAGTGTCAGATGCCATGGTGATACCTAAACGAAATATCAAGTTTCAACTTTCTACGGTTTTTCGTTTTTGAGCTATGCTTTTGACATATATACATACATACCCACACACAGACCATTTGCAAACCACTTTTTTGGACTCAGGGGACCTAAAAACGGATATTTCCGGTGAAAACTCGATATCGAAAATTTGACACGATTACAATACTTCCTCTTACTAGGAGTAAGAGAAAGTAATATGCATAATTAATCAATTTGTTTGTTGTAAATGTATTTATTGAAGTAAAAGAAAGTCATGCGTGTATTTCTGATTTTTTTATAATATTTTTCAATATTTCGCATTTTCATGTGGACATTTTAAAGATCTCGTCAATTACAAGCAACGCTCTTCCCGGTGGATCGAGAGAACGCCAAATTTAGATACGACGCACTGGTTTCAAGATATTTAGGAAAATATAAAAAATTGTAACCATACTAAACCTTTCTATTTGTTCCTTTGTTTATGAAAAAAAAAACGGAAAATCATGTTAGAGCTTCATATGTTCTATTTTATGCTATTTACCCCAAAACATAATCACATACCCCATTCATAGTATAATATAATTTATTGCTATTTATTGCTATTAATATAATTTATAGTATTATATTGTAATTACTATAGCAGCTTAACTCAGCGGCATCTCAGGTTCCTGGGATGTTTTTGGAAACTTGCGGAAATCGGTTCAGAGCAAAAAATCTATTCGTTATTCGAAGATACACGAATAAATTCGAATAATATCCATCACTAGGATAAAGTCGTATAGACAGACAGAGGGACTTTAGACAAACAGGTTTGCAGAAGTACAGACATTTAGAATTAAATATACAGACAAACAGCCATGCAGTATATGTTATACATACAAGTTATTTCAAAGGGGATATGCATTGCGACCTGAAAGATCTATTATGCCCCTGGAAGCCTTCTCAATGCCGGCTTCCGAGCAGTGTTTTCTAGCTACAGACAACACTGCTCATCACCGAACATTGAGGTATAAAGGCTTCTAGGAAGAGAAAATCTAAGGGCATCACGCTGGATTCTAACCCGGGATCTCCGCGTTACTAATCCAGCGCGCTACTACTGAGCTAATCTCTTCCTTCTTCCTTGGTATACGCCAGTTAACTAGGGACGGAGATCCTAGTTTGTGTACTGTGTTTGTCCTTGTTTTAAAGAGTAGAATGTCTGTTGTTTTAACTGTATTAGGTACATTACATAAGCGTACGCTCCAAATGTGCATGCCAAAACTGCCTGTGTAAATTCTCGATCTTCAAACATGCTCGGTGCACAGTCTTAGCGCGCAAAAAGTGCCGGCGCGGCTCATAAAACTTTCCCACGGCGGTGGAAATTCCCCACGCCTCTCAAAATCCTTTAAATTGTACATGGTATTGGTCTTTACACTCCATACCTACAGTCTGATGTGCAGGCTAGCGCGTCACATTTTTTGCATCACACTCCAAGCGCGCGTTCCAGCGCACATTCAAAACGCGCGTTCCGGCGTGGTACACCGGAGCGGCATGTTAAAACCAGATCGGAGCGTACGTGTAAACGGGGCTATTGGGTATTGTTCTGACGAAGTGCATGGGTACTGAGGTGTAGTAACCCATGGGGTCGCTACTTGCTAAATAACTGCATGCAACAGATACCCCTTGCAGGCAATTACATACATAAGATGCATTACATACGTATTTATGTTTAGGTATATTGTACTTTTAATTGTAGTTATGTAGACATTTTATACTTTTTGACTACAATTTCCACTCAAATAAGTAAAAATACTTCTTTTTTTTTTTTAAGGCGCGTCAACAGCTACGATCATTTGCGCCCGAAGCCTTCTCAGTGCACTAACGTCGTCCGGACAGTGTTCTCTCATTAAGACAACACTGTCCATCACCGGACAGTGAGCTGTAAAGGCTCCTAGGAAAAGAGAATCTAAGGGCTGCACGGCTGGATTCGTACCCGAGATATCCGCATTATTAGTTATGCGCGCTACCACTGAGCTAATCCCTTCCCTAAAAATACTTAACTTCTTGGAAGTATATTTTGTATTCAAGTATTTTTTGTACCAAAATATTTTAATATCTGAGTACTCAGAGTATATTTTATATTCACTAGATTTTATTTAACTATATGCAAGTATTTTCTGTACTCAAATGTTTTTATATATAAATGGATTATATTTTGTATATTATTGTATATATTTTGTATATATAATTTTAGTATTCAACTTTTCCAGTATATTTGTAATCTCTATTTCTCAAATTTTTTGAGTATTTTTGTTGTCAAAAATCCGCCCTATTCTGCTTCCACCCATATTTATGTCATTTCTACATTTATGTTTTCTGTACCACTATCAATATAAGTTGAAAACTAGCTTATTATTAGCTTTATTGAATTCTTTCAGTTTTCCCACATTTCTAAATTGGTTCCGACGGTTTTCTTTAAACTTTGCTGTAAGCACTATGATGTACATAAAAGGTCTGTAACTTTTATTCGAAACATTTTTCTGGGACTTTATTGTTCTATATTAGGACTATGTATTTAGCATGTAAATGTTTACTACATTGTGAATAATGCATCGCAGTTTTTTTTTTGCACTAGGAATAAAGTTTATGAAAAACAAAACAAAAAAAATCTGAAAACAAGTTTTATTGATCTGTAAAATGAACTGCTATGAACTTTACACTTTTTAAAAATAAACATTAATTTCTATTATTTAACTTTTTTAAATAAATTTAATTAGAAATTTGTTTGTTTTTAGAATTATGGAAAAAAAAAAACGCTTAAATGTTTCATTTGGCTGGAATTAAGTTTGAAAGTGGGCGGTACATGTTGCCTGGTTTGTTTCCCATCCCAGTTTTCAAGGGACAAAACAAGGCACAATCGGGACTCAACATAAACCTCTCTCACTCACTCATTCTGTTTCACTCCACTGCTATAACTACTCCAAGTGTAGAGAGGGACCACGGTTTTACTGGCCCGGGGTTCCCAAAATGTAATCAATAATCCTAATTCGTATCGCCTGTTTGAGGAGGGGTAGCGGGCGAGGTCGCCATGGGGACGTGGCCCGGTAGTCTGGAAACTAGCGGTGCCTGGCGGCCGCTTTAACAATCTTTCACTAGACCTTTATCTTGTCTACTCCATAGATCCCTACAACGGCCAACTACTCTGTTATGGTGAGTGTCGTAGTCATCTACTACCTGCCTCTCTTATCAACATAATATTCTTTTAGCATTAGTATACGGTCGTTCTTCTGATTTTTTTTTTTGTAGTCATTCATTTTATATTTACATATAGTTACTAGCTGTGATGATGGATTTCTGAATGTGATAGAAACTTTTCAGCATGAATTTTTTTAAATTTTATTAGCAGTTTTTTTTTACGAACTTATCTCCTATAGAGCTTCAGCTACATTCTCAGTTTAAATTGAATAACCATTATATCCCTGGGCTCTTAGAAGCGAGAAATTTTATGTAAGCCTTATTATTTATTTAAAAAAAAACAAAACAAAACAAAGAAAATAATTTCAATGCTTTCTAATATAAAATGTTTAAAGAATTGAATAAGTGGATTTGAATAAACAAATACTGTCTCTAGACAGCCTTACTTGCATTTCAAAATTAAAAAAAAAAACAATTGTAGAGACTGAATCAGAGACTTCAAAACAAAATTATTTGTCAAGCTATAGAGGCACTGCACTAGATTTTTATAATAGCCAATTGAAAATAAACTATTTCCAAAAAAAATGTAATCCCTAACCGACAATAGAAGTTGACAAAGATCTGCCTTTGTTTTGAAGTTTATCGTGCCAGCTAATGAAATAGCAAATAATTTCAAGACTTATAGTCATTATTTATCTTGTTTATCTATTAAGCATGAATATTTACCTAATGTTAGAGAATCCTAACCACAATTATAGTACGTTACCCATTAGTTATAAAACGTTTGAAAGTAAATAAGAATGAATGCTTTCAGTTGTACCTCCAATAATCAAATGATGAATACTTTCTTATTTATTAACCGAAACTTTGGTGAAATAAGAAACTGTTTTTTTTTTTGTTTTTTTCTCTAAAATTCATTGTTATTATTATTTTTTCTTCTTGAAGAAGAAGAATTACTTTGGTGTGATATTTGAAACTAAAGTTTTACTGGTTTTTACATGGAAGTCAGTTTCTCTTTACCTTATTGCAGCAGGGCAAAACAAAATTTAAATGATATTTTTCTTTTTATTATTATATAGATCTAAATATGCCATCACTGGATAAAGAAGTATTTTAGGGTCGTATCAAATTTTTTCTTGGGAAATATATATTTCGAGGAATACAAAGATTGTGGTTGGAGATGACGCTATTTTTGTGTGTTAGTTTTGTTTTTGTACATTTCCCCCCCTACTCCTAGTAAGAAGAACTATTCTGCCATCTTGCCAGATATCAGTTTTCACCGGAAATAATGTTTTGGGTTTTTCTGAGTACCAAAAAAAAAAAATGATTTTAGCTAATGGTGTGTGTGTGAACAGAATATCTTATAAACCAAAAGTCGCAAGAAGTTCAAACTTGGTATTCTGTTTAGGTATTAACTAACATTGCATCAGACACGGAAGATTTCTTGCAAAATCCATCAACCGGAAGTGTGTTTGATGGTCGCATAGACATGAACGGTTCGGGCCTTTATTTTTAAATCTATGCAAATAGTCCCTATCTTTCCATGCCACTTATAGGCTGTGTTATGTAGAAGACTAGTCTATCAAGCGGGCAAAGTCTTTCGGCTAATTATATTAAGAAATAATTCTTTGTTATAACGCCCTTTCTCTGTGTTAGCCCACCCCATTGCCCGATAGATTTTCTTCAACTAGAATAAGTTTCACATATGATCGAGGCACTTTATTGTGCGACTCCTCAAGATTTAAATCCTGGGAAGCCCGTTTGGCCAGTGTATCTGCAGCTTCGTTACCCTTTTGACCCACATGCTTTCCCACCCAACAAAACCTTATATCAGCCATCTTTTTTATCTCCAACCTATATACTATGCTCTTTATTTTTTCAATGTAAGATGGCTTGGTTTTCCCAATTACTGAGCTCTTGACCCAGTCCAGTACCAAGGCCAGTTGTTCAGCTTGATTATTAGAACAGCGCCTATTGAGCTAATCCTATTCCATCCTTGTACACAGTAAAAGCTCATCCGGGCTGCATCACAATATTTGCTAACATCCAGTGTAAATAGATAGTCTAATTTCTGACTGGAAATCACCATCTTTTTATAGTGAACTGCAGTGTCGCTATTGAGATTGAGGTACTTTTCATATCTGTACAACAAAGCTTTTTCTTTTAAGGTTAACATAATAGATGGGAGGTTAGCAATCACCCAAACAGCTTCATAAGATGTGGTTTTAAAACCTTTTAATTATCCTTACGAGAATTTACCTTTTGCATTCTAGTTTACCTTAGGACTGTTACAACGTTTAGCAACACCGGAATATCAGGCCGGAAGAACGTTGGATAACGAATGATATAAACGCTTCTTTGTAGATGTTAAGAAGAGCATCCATCACTGCATCCCACTACACTTTGGGGTGATCTGAGTTGATTAATTTTTTAATTGTAAGCGTTTTTTTATACATACGTATTCTATATGTTTGTGACAGTTCATCTCATTATCAATTATCACTTTCTTCTTTATCATTCTTAGTCTGTCCCAGTTCAAGAATATACTAATATCCTTTCTTCTTCTTCTTCTCCAAGTTGTGACATCGCCTTTGTTATGGCCGCATTGAATGTAACTTTACTTTTCACTGACCACTTCTCCACAGCTTCCAATTCCATTACGGTTTTTGCTTTGAGTCAAGATAACCAGGTCAGCAGCAAATACACTGTTTTGTATCTCTGGGAAATTCCAATGTATATATATATATTGTCCCATTTAAACGGGCCACTTTTGAAATAACTCTTGAACGAAGCAAGATATCTAAAAAGTGGACATAAGTTTATTGATGTATATTCGCTCTAGTTTATGATGGTGTTGTTTTTTAATTTTATTGCCGACTTACACCTTAAATCGGTGGTTAAATGTGGCGATTTCCTTTTGACCCTCACTTTTTACTACTGCATTGAAAATTATTTAAAAAAAATGAAAGAAAATACCGTTTATTTCACTTCAATATTTCAAACCGTTGCCGAAGATATTCAACCATAAAAATGAAATTTCGTCGTTTTTTTCCCCCTATTTTTCTGTTTCGTAAACTAAAAATTAAAAGAGGATTTTCTTATTAATTTCAAATAAATAAGAGAGTTCAAATGCTGTTAAAACTTAAAATTATTCTAAAACCATAAGAGACTTAAAAAATCAGGTAAAACATCATTAAAACAAAACAGTTTTCCAGTTTATATACAAAAATCGATAAAAAAAAAGTTTCCTATTTATTCAAAATGATTTGCTCGACTTAAACGGGCACAAGCACAGTCGCTGCCCAATACATGAAGTTGCTAATTGTATCATGTTTGCCGGAATTGCTAAGCAGGTTTGGATTTAAGTCTTCTCTAATCTGCTAAACTGGCGTTCTAGATCGCCAGATTTAAATCCTCTTGATTGTTTTTTTGGGGGGGATATCTCAAAGAAAATATTTATACCAAGAAACCAACAACCCCAGAACACCTAGAGAAGACTTAATCCAAACGTACTTAACTATTCCGGTAGACATGATACAATTAGCAAATTTCATATGTTGGGCAACGATTGCGCTTGTAGCCGTTTAAGTCGAGTTTGAATAAATTAATGAATATTTTGTCATCAATTTTTGTAAATAAACTGAAAAATTGTTTTATTTTAATGATGTTTTCCCTGATTTTTAAGCCGCTTATGGTTGTAAAATAGATTTTAAGTTTTACCAGCATTTGAATTGTCTTATTTATTCAAAATTAATAAGAAAATCCGTTTTTAATTTTAGTTTATGAAACAGAAAAATACGAAAAAAAATCTGGTGTGAAACACTCACACAACTTTCTCTTATTCTTGTTCTCAAAATTATAATTGACAAATTTTATAGTTTGTGTACTAAATATAACGAAATTCGTCGAAAACTGAAAAAAACTGTTCAGTAAAAGCGCACTTCCGGTTTACTGATGTTTCTTAAAACTCGGAATTTGGCCATTTATTTATTTCTAATTAATTTTGTTTGGATGATGGAATTGTATAATCAACTATGATGCGTTTTAAAGAAAAACATAACCCCACCCCTTCCTAAAAAGTGCCCTTAAATGAATTTTTCCAGTGAAATGTTTCAAATAAAAGTTGTAGCTCTTTGTATGTGTAGTTGATGTAGCAAGTTTGAAGAAAATCGTCCGAGCTATTTTTGAGAAAATCGCAAAAAAGTAAAAAAAAACATACTAGTAAAGTGGTACTTCCGGTTGTGGAATTTTGACAGATAACGTATTGTCAGATCACATGGTGATATCTAAACGGAATATCAAGTTTGAACTTTCTACGATTTTTTTGGTAAAAACCACTTTTTTGGACTCAGGGGACCTCAAAAACAGATATTTCCGGTGAAAACTCGATATTGAAAATTTGACACGATTACAATACTTCCTCTTAAGTAAGAGAAAGTAAAAACGACGAAATTTAATTTTGATGGTTGAATATCTCAGCAACGGTTTGAAATATTGAAGTGAAATTAACGGTATTTCCTTTCATTTTTTTAAATAATTTTCAATACAATAGTAACAAGTGGGGGGTCAAAAAGGAAATCGCCACATTTAACCAGTGATTTACGGTGTAAGGCAGCAATAAAATCAAAAAACATTAACACCATCATATAAACTAGAGCGAAGAATATTTTAACAAACGTTATGTTCACTTTTTAGATATCTTGCTTCATCGTTGAAGAGTTATTTCAAAAGTGGCCCGATTAAATGGTAAAGTGTAAACAAAATATCTTACAATCTGAAAAATCGCTGCTAGCTCAAGCCAAAAAATCTGTCGACCGGTTGTACGACTTTACTGCAATTTTTTTTGTTTTTCAGTTTTTACGAGTTTCTAGAAAATACCTCCCAACAATTTTCTTTAAACTTTGTTTACTAACTAACATATAAATAATACCAATCACTTTTATTTGAAACATTTCCTCGGGAAAACTGATTTTTTTTTTTTTGAGGGGTGGGGGTTCTGGGATTCCTAGTGTTAAGCTTTCTTCATGTATGGTTTTACAATCTACAAATCGCGGTTAACCAGAAGTACGATTATACAGAAGAATACTGGAATTTTCTCGAAGACAATATAAACATTTCCTTTAAACTCGGAATGCTTACTGTACCGATAAAATTTTATTTGGAACATTTTTCCAAATAAAAAAAAAATTTGACTTTAGTTGTGGCTTTACATTTCAAATATTATTTGCACTTTCTTCTGGACTACAATGTAATTATTCTACTATCTACCTGGATAATTATATTAACATCAATAAGAGTAAAGTCGTGTGGAGTATTTGATACCAGATTTTTTTTTTTTTTTTACAACTTATACATTAAGGAAAACAGAAATTTTTTGCAAACATTCGTAGTGAACCAGAAAGAGGTTATTGTTTTATTTATAAGATTAGAGGGGGAGATAACAGTTTGTAGTGGGAGAGAATTTGCCTCTCTTTATATGTAAGCACCTGGAGAGTTATAATAATTCTCTGTGTTAACTTTTGGCAATTTTATTTTAATATAAAAAAAAAATTATTTAATAAATCAATATATCAAAGAAAAATTACTGGTTTCACAAATTTTATAATCTACATCTAATTGTGATATCTAACTGTGATATTATCTAATTATTTAAAGAAGTGCTTTTAGATACGTAACTCCCGTTTTCGCATTATGTTTATCTTAAAAATATTAATGTAGTTATAGGTCGAATGTTGAACATTGCAAAGAGGGCGCTAGAAGCAATGTACAGTCAATGCAAAAAGACCTTTGAGATAAAATTGGGAAGGTTGCTTCTTGTCTACGTCATTATTTTGACACTTACGTTAATTGATTTTTATTTTACAAGTCTTTTTAAATTGTGAAGAGTCCTTCGTAAACATTGCATTTTTTCTAAGAAATTAGTGTATGTAATGTCCTAGCAATGTATGTAATATATAGCTTTCTGCATCTTTTTTTCTTTACATTATTTACTTTATTTTTTTAGGTTATACTGTTTACTTACCTTAAATCAGTATACTGTTTACATACCGTTAATTTCACTTCAATATTTCAAACCGTTGCTGAGATATTCAACCATAAAAATTAAATTTCATTACTTTGTCTTTAGTTTTTACTTTCTCTTACTTAAGAGGAAATATTGTAATCGTGTCAAATTTTCTTGCATATTACATCAATTTTTTTTATAGAAGGGTAAAACAAGGTGTCAAATTAGAATCTTTTAATTA
The DNA here is from genome assembly GCA_011037195.1 of Triatoma infestans. Classification (NCBI taxonomy): domain Eukaryota; kingdom Metazoa; phylum Arthropoda; class Insecta; order Hemiptera; family Reduviidae; genus Triatoma; species Triatoma infestans. Next base: position 80,075 of record JAAEAF010002392.1, read on the forward strand.
TAACTATTTTGCAAAAACTAATTTTCCTATTTCCAAACATTATAGTAAACGAAAACGAGTTAATGAAAAACATATTGGAAAGGTAGGTTATCTTCGAATTTTTAACTAAATGGCCTAATGCCCTACAAATTTATACAGATCGGTCGAAACTAAATGGTAAAAGTGGATGCATGCTTCTGGGATTCTTACAATAATATTGACTGGATGTTTAAATTTACCAGACATAGCAAGTGTATTCACTTGTGAGTCCATAGCAATTGTAGAAGCCCTTAAATACTTCCTTGAAGGGAACATACCTGATTCATTTATTTTTAACTGATAGTCAAGCGTCATAGAAGCGTTAAAAAACATCAAACATTCGTCGAATATAACGCACATTTAGCTAGAGGTAGTGCAGCTTCTCAATGATATTAAAGAGAAAGGAAAATATTACTAGAATCGCTTGGATTGAAGCCCATATAGGGATTGCGGCTAATGAACATGTAGATTACTTAGCCCGTAAGGCTACTGTAGAAGGGGAATTAATTCAGATAAAACTTCATTTCAGGGATATATATGCAAAGGTTAAAATGAAATCGATCGATCTTTGGAATAAAATATACTCGGTTGGAGACAAGGGAACACTTAATTCAATACCTATAGTCAAAGCATCAGAGACATTTTCCATAATAGCTTGCTACTTTTTGTGGTCATAGACCGGTTTCGGGCGTTCGCCCATCTTCAGGATGCGTTTGTCAAACAGTGTGATAACACAGACTTGAACAGAGCAAATTCAGTTTCCACACTGAGTGTGTTAAGTTAAAAAGTTAAAACACTTTGGTTATCGGAGAATATGAGTGTGAAAACTGAATTTGCTTTGTGCAAGTCTATTATCACACTGTTTGACAAACGCATCCTGAAGATGAGCGAACGCCCGAAACCTGTCGATGACCAGAAACAAAAAGCAGGCTATCACGGAAAATGTCTCTGATTCTTTCCGGCTCTGTGCAACCAACCACCACAACAACCTAGTCAAACCTTGGTTTTCATCGATGGATACTGATAAGAGCATGTGTAGATTGATCAGTCGCCTTAGCACTAATCACGGGTTATGTAGGAAATACCTACACAAAATTGGTAAATAGATATCTCTCTTATGTCAGTTATGTCAAGAAAACAGAACACTTGAGCATATCGTAATGGTCTGTCCCAAATATGACCATAGCAGACAGAACTTTATGAATTCCATTCTGCTATACAGAGATTCTTGCAACTCTCGATAGGGACGTTCACATTTTATTATACAAATGAAACTAATGTCAGAATTTAATGAACTTAAATTCGGAACATCTGACATTATTTTAGAATAAAAATACAAGGGACAGTGGAATTATTGAGTAACGTTTCCCTACGGAATTTTTGTTTATATCATTGTACCTGTATTTGTATTACATAGTATACAAATAACTTTATCATGATTGTTGTGGTGGTTGGTTCCGCAGAGCTGGAAAGCATCAGAGACATTTTCCGTGGTAGCCTGCTTCATTTTGTGGTCATCGACGGGTTTCGGGCGTTCGCCCATCTTCAGGATGCGTTTTTCAGACATTGTGACAACACTGACTTGCACAGAGCAAATTTAGTTTTCACACTCAACTGTGTGAATATACTGTATATATTACTTTCAGAATTCTTATACTAATGATACGAAAAACATGTTACTTGCGCATGGTGCCGAATACATATACAGTAAACTCCCGATTATCCGGGCTAATGGTGGGGAGAAGCAGCACGGATAATCGAAAAACACGTATAATCCGAACTATAATTATTTATTTAAGGCAGACAATTATTTTAACATGTTTAATGCTCATTATTAGTAAGAAAATCTGTGATTTTGGTGTGTTTGCAAGGAATCTTTTAATAATTTTTTTTAATATCAGTTCGAATTTTTCTAAGAGCTACTATGTCGTAATATTCGAATTCCCATTTGTCGCTGTACTCGCAACAAAGTGTCAACAGAATTCAGGGCCGTGTTGTGAATAATGCGATTGATAATTACTTCTTCTCCCACTTTCAGCTTCATTCTCTTGTTCTTCTGGTCGGAATGAGATCGGAAATAATATCCGTGTCACTCATTATTTGAAAACCTCCATCACATGAAACATCATTTCTAACCATTCCTCAATATTTCCTCTATCAACATTTTCAAAGCCATCAAAAATTTGCTATTAACCCACTCATTTCAGATACTATTTCACTTTTTCTCGGGCTCGATAGAATCCAAAAAAAAATCCTAACTAAAACCAGTCCAGCTGACTTCAGATAACCCCACCACCCAACCACTTTAAACATCTAAATATGAACATGTGCACTGCCGTAAACATGAAAACGAGCAAATATTTAAAAAAATACATATATATATAATTATTTTTTAAGTTAAATTCATGCACGGGTAATTCGCAAACCGGATAATCCGCACACGGATAATCGGGAGTTTACTGTATTGAGATATGAATATGTTGTATGAACAAATTTTATTAGAAATGAAAAATAACAGAAAAGCAGAAATTTGATGTGTTTTTGATAATCATGAAATCCTCATATACGAAATTCGGTGAATATTCGTCATCGGATGTGCGAAATTTTTGTGCGAAATTGAATTTTTTTTCTCCTAGTTTTTCGCAGCTTTCTCAAAAATGCCTCAAATGTTTCCTTTTTACTTTGCAAACTAACCAAACGCTGTAGGCGCATCACTTTTCTCTTTAAATATTTTATCAGAAGACCTGATTTTTTTGGGGCTTCGAGGGGCTACAACGTAAACTTCCCTCTAAATTTGCACTTCAATCCAATCTATAGTTCAACAAGTCCTCTTCTTGTCATCCATAATGCTTTGATAGGATAAGCTGTTAGTAGAAATTCAATTAACAGAAGAGCAAGTTTTGGGAGTCTTTCGGATGTTTTCTAATAAAATCCAATCGTTTTCTTTAAAACTGAAATGCTAACTGCAAATAACACTTTTGTTTGAAAAGATCTGCACCAGGGTACGAAGTATAACGGTATACAAGAAACTGAACTCAGAAGATTGCCGGTATCCTTTTTTTCTCAGATAGCCTAAACGCCCTACTAAAATTAGTAAAATGCATTGGAAAAAAGATGGAAACCAACCTATTGATTGTTTTAATTTATAAGAAATTAATTCCATAAATTGAAAGTTGATAACAAAATACGTTGTACGTTTGCTGGGCAAAAGGTCAATAACTCAATAATTGAAGGTAGACTAATTAACAAAACGGGCAGCTGCAAACAGAGTTGTGACAAACTGTCTATCTTCCTTATACACTCATTGGTAGTCACATCTTAGATCCAGAGCTCGCAAAAAATGACAACCTAATTATAATAATAATCTGAAAGAGCAGTTTTATAATACCTCTGTATTTCCAAAGGTCGGCAAAAATCTCAGGATTTTGGAACAAGCTAAATAAAGGGCAGTGTATGTAAGATAGTCGCTTGAGATCAAATCACGGAATATATATAAAAAAAAATACTATAACGCAGCCACTGGTGCCATCTAGGAGAGAAAGCAGGTACTCAGGTTCTCCTAGTGGCCGCTAGGAAGCGCTGGCGGCGCGCTCAAGCTCTTTCTAGAACAATCTATAACATTCTAGACTCTTCTCAACCGGTATAAATAGTGGGACCACAGAGAGTATCTTGTTACAAACAAGTGTACGTTTGTGAAAGTGTATAAAAAGTAAACAAAATGAATTTTTGTGGTTTAAACTGTGAATTAATTATTATTAAGTGTTGTATTTTGTAATTTATTGTATAAAACAATAAATTGGTGTTTTTTTTCTTATTGAAGTTTAGAGTATTTTATCTAAACGAACTCACTTAAAACTAGTTGCAATAGCTAGTTTAGAGGGAAAAACGTTACAATACTTTCAAATAATTAATAGATCAGTCACTGCAAATTGTTGCAGCCAATGATACGAAGAAGAAGAACTGCAGATGTCTTAATGAACTGTCCATATTTCACAAATCAAAAGGGGTTTGACCCTTGTTTCTGACTTTTTTGTCAGATGCGGTGGTGGTATCTAAACAGAATATTAAGTTTGAGGTTCTTGCAATTTTTTATTTTTGAAATGTTTTGTTCAAAAGTCATCATACACTGCTGAAAATGTGGGTGGGTCGCAATATTGGATAAGATTTGGGCAACATCTTATCGCCCCCCTGATAAAAATGACTTGATAAAACACTGAGCATGCTTAACAACACTATTAAAAATTTAGTTATAGTATTCTTCAAAACATGCTATTTATTATACACTATTTTCTAACATCTAATCACGATTTATAATAATTGAATATATATAATATATACAACCAACAAGTGTGAGTCTTCAGAAACATTTCGTTGAAGTGAACTCTCTACACGAACTTGGTGAATTTGCTCTGATGATGGATGAAAATCCGAAACCAGTCAGGAACAAAACTAATATGCATGCTACGACGGATAAAATACCGGATCTTCATACACTGTCGCTATGCCAGTTCAGTCTGTCACTCTCTTTTACGTTACCATAACTTTGCTAGTTCAACAGTGCAATATCCTTGCATACCTTACATGATCAATATAGATAGTGTTCAGCCATTCTTCATAAATCATTTTCTCAACCCAAACCAACAATACTCCACTAAACATCACAGTTGATGGGCAAATTTTTTTTTCGAACTCAGGGGACTTCAAAACATAAACTTCCGGAGAAAACTCTATTTCGAAGATTTGACACTTCCAAGAGTAAGAGGAATCCATTTTTGCTGAAATATATTTTCTTTATTTAAAATTTTCTGAAAGAAGAAGCTTTTCTTGATCTTCCATATCCGTATTTTTATTTATTTTTTTAATGTAGAATAAGTAGAGGTTTCCAATGGACGATGTGGAAACCCCAGGACTTAAGGGTTCTTGGCATCTCTTCGGGTATCCCAGTGTTGGTGCAAGAACTACATCCAACATTCATACCCCCAACATTCACAACTTACAGGCAGTGCAATTACTTGGTTTTAACCAACACTTTTGGCAAATATGGTTAATAGTACATTTTTCTAAAGAACAGTCTCATCACAATTACAATAGAATTTAAGAGAAGAATACAAGAAATGTTAACGCAAAAAAATATTACTAAATTAAAATGAAACACCAAAGTGTAATGTTTAGTAAAGTGTTTGTTGGTTTGGGATGAGAAAATGATTTATGAGGAACGTACACTGACTGAACACTGTGTATATTGATCAAGTACGATAAAGCAAGGACTTTACAAGGTTAAAACTAGCAAACAGTTTGGTAACGTGAAAAAGAGTGACAGACTGAACTGGCATAGTGACGGTATATGATGACTTCTTGACTTGAATGATAAGCTTTGAATTATTTTAGTTGAGAGTAGCGGGTCTTTTATATAAGCTTTCCCTTACTGCTGCTTAACTTCTCCTTCCCCTTCTCTGCTACGGCCAGATTCTGAACCGTTTGCGGTAGAGAGGTATGTCATGCCTCACGTGAAGGGCTCAGCCTCATGATTATGTTGCAGGCAAGGCAAGCCAAAATACGTCACAGCAATTCATTAAAGGTATGAGGTATTGTTGAAGACATCCGCTTTCTGGTTTGATGATTTTACCTGTAAGCAATGGTAAATCGAGTAAAGCCGCCGCAACTTAAAAGATCAATAGATCTTCCTTAGATAGCTTCCTTAGATGTCATTCATTGTATAAAATGTGTGTGTGGGAGAGGGGAACTAATATTTGCCTTTGGTTATGCTAAACCCAAGCCCTCACGCGTTGGTCTAGTGGCTAGCGCACTCGCCTTTCGTGCGAGAATTCAGGGTTCGATTCCAGTGAAGGAAAAATTGGTGTTGTCCCAGCATCATGATAAAAAGTGGGAAGCTACAGTTAGTAGCGCCCTAGGTAGCGAAGGCCGGAACTAAACGGCGTGGGAACTGCGGCGTGCTTACAACACGCCAAATTCCTATTGAAATCGCCGTCTGGCAAGTCTAGGCCCTTTATGGGCTGTTGCGCCATAGGGTTTTTTTTTTTTTATGCTAAACCCAAGCCGATGTAGACGTTGTCAAGTGTCTCCGCAGTTTTGTTTGTGTACTTATGTGTGTTGTAGGTGTCAGTATCAGCGTACCTAGGCTGGGCTACCCGTAGGGATACCACAATCCTTGAAGAAATGGTTATTCCATTAATCCTTACGGGAAAAATCACAGTTATGAAAAAAAACAACCGTTGTTTTTGGTGATTTAAACAGAAGTAATATAAACATGGTTATTATACTAGAACTGTGTTTGTTTGGGTTCGAACTTTGATTTACTTTACTTTTAAAGTGAATAGCTTTTTTAAAAGAAGACACAATAATTGATCTAGTTTTATTTCAAATCAGTATTTATTTTAAAAAAAAATAAATTTGCTTTAAATCAATTTAACTTTACAATTCCACCCCCTCAACTCATAAATGTTGTTTGAAATCATTCAACTAAAAATAGTTGAAGAGAGATTAGATATTTAACTAGTTAGTTCAGAGGAAGATAGAATTGTACAGTTTTAACGAACTACAATAAGCTATAATAATCTATCTCCGTGAATGTTGTATAGAGTAGGAGGATGTTTACCTTGGTACGTGCTGTATCCATGTTTCAGTCGTTCAGTACAGCGTACAGTTTATATTAGATTTATTTTCAATTTTTCACTTTCTCTTGAGACTTAAAGCGTGTATTAAGGATAGAGGTGGACATTTTGAACATTTGTTTTTGTTTTGTTTCTGAATTGTTCTTAAGGATGGGACTGTTCGTTCCCAATTAAAAGTTTTTATTTCAGATTGATGACAAGACTTGGTATGCTAGCTAGCTGGTACACCCATTGATTACGAAAATCCTCCCCTCGCTTTGGAGCTCATCCAGAATTTTCCAAAAGCCAGTTTTCCTGCAAAATGTTTCAGATGAAAATGATTGGCATTCATGTGTATAGATAATAAACGAAGTTCAAATAATTGTTGTTGGAACTTTTTCTAAAGTAGAGCAAGCATTTCTTTTCAAAAATCTCAACGTCATTTTTTTTTAAAAAAAACTCTTTGTTTATAGTAAATTAATGCGTTTGAAGAGCTAGTTAAAAATCATGATACCCATATATTTTCCTAATTCTGATTGGTGAGCGAAAATGGTATATACTGACGCAGTCTAAAGCAGGTAATACAGACACTGTCGCTATTGCATTATGTCATAGTTATGGCATGCTTATCGGTAGTTGGACGTAAAGCCTAGCTGAAAAAAAAAAATGGCATTACTGTATTTTTTAAGGGAATAATTAATCACATTATTTAACTGTTGCAGAAAATTATGTTAATCCCCGTGACTTAGTGATTCTAATTCAACTTGTAGTCTCATAACGTTTAAGGTGCAATTTACGTCTATTTAGTTCATTTTATTGGATAAGCGCCACTCCACAACTCGGAAGTTCATAAGTCATTGTAGTTTAGGACTACCTTCCAAATTAAAAATATATACTTTGGATACATCTGCAAGCAGGAGTAACAGAAGAATATGGACCATTCATTGATAAAATATAAGATATAAGAAAGCTTTTTTGAGAGTGCTTTTTTTCTCTTGGCCATTATTAATTATGTTTGTGGCTGGAAGTGTTGTTATGGACGGTGTAGTAGTGGAAATAATATATCGAGATAAGTAGAATGTGGGTGTAGGGTAAGAAAGTGGTTGTCGGGAGGTTTGTGTGGCCAGAGCAAGGAGGTCTAGCATAGGAGGTGAGAGAGGTATTGTCATGTTGGTTTGTGTGTGTGTGTGTGTGTGTATGTTTTGTGAGCGTTTTAATTTAGTATCAAATGTTAACAGTGGAGAGATTTAGTGAAAATAAGAAAGAAATAGAAAGAGAAGCTAGTGTAAGTGAGAGGGAATGATTGCACGAAGAAGAAGAGCAAGTGAGAGAAAGGAAGGGACTGGAGGCATGGTTCCTCAACAATACTAACTGTCTAGTGTATGTAATTTATGTTAATGGTCGAATAAGGGGGGAAAAGGCCCCCAAAGTGAGGATGGCAAAGCGGCGGTACGGGACGGTGGGGTATAGTATATCTATCTCTGTTTTACACTCTAACTCCCCCCTAGTACGTATATCTCCCTCTTTGTCGCTCTCAGAGCCCCGGCTGGCCGCCCAACAGCTAGTCCTCTCTAGATACTCTCCGTGCTAACATCGGCTCGCTTGGCTCAACCATCGCACATTATATACTGGTATAATTCATTTTATATTATTATTATTATTATTATTATTTCTTCCATTAGTTTCAAACTATATGTTAAGTTTTCTAGGTTGAATAATATTTTGTGTTCAACATTATAATCTTCAAATTGCTTTTACAAAATTCTCCTACCTTCTTCTATTACCATAATCTCTACCAAACAAATCAAAACAAGTAAATACAATAACAATTAGGGAAAATGCAGTGATAAAGTGATTTCAATTCACCATTTTTTTTTTATATTTATATTAATTAATTTCTGATCGCTTTTTTATTACTTTATAAATGATTATGATTTAATCATTTGGGTGTTGAAAAGTACCTGAAGAATGTGGTAGTAGTAGAGTGAAGCGTGCCAAAGGGAGGTTTTATAGTGTGTAACAACAATACAAACAGTTAGTGAGAGAGCCGCCGACGGGAGGTAGTTATGTTGTGATAAGAAGGGTGTGCCGCCATGATGATGTCGCCCTGATCGACCGCCGCCTTCAGCCAACCAACCAACCAACCAACCAACCAACCAGCCAAGTCACCCATCCAAGCTGGGTTAGAGTGAGACAGCTAAACAGTACAAGCATAGCATTGCAAGAAGGAAAAGCGATGCGCAGATCGTCTGCGCGTCATGATATCCTCACTGCCCTGCATACCACCTTTTCAACACTATTCAACATCGATTGGCAATCTGTAGATTTTCTCTGTACTGTAGTAAACCCCCAGTATTTTCCAATTTTTGTTTTTGTTTGTTTTGTTTTATAGTTTCTGTTAACAGGAATTTTACGATCCTTGTCCAAATTTTTTAAATTTTCAAACATTGATTTTCCAATAGATTTGTAAATTTTTGGGGAACCTATGATGAAAATTAGCGAATAATGATCTGTATATGTTTTTGTGTGTGGCTCAAAATACTAAACTCAAAAACTGAAAAATTTCGAGGGGCCTCGAATTTGATATTTCATTTTGGGGAGAAACTTTCTACTAACATGGTATTTCTAACTAACTTCATATAAATGTAAACTGGTAACTTTTATTTAGTTTACAAGAAATAATGGATTTTTTTCAGTTTTTGACGATTTTTTATTTATTTTGAAAACAGCTCCAAAGATGTAAAGATTTTGTAGTGTATCAACGGTATTTGCTCTGTACAAGTCTATATTATTACACTGTTTGACAAAAACAATGCTGATGATGGGCGAACGCCTGAAACAGGTCGATGACCACAAAAAAAAAGCAGGTTATTACGGAAAATGTCTCTTATAATTTTGTTTAAACTTGGTATACATATAACATATTAAAAAAACAAACACTTTTATTTCATAGTAAACTAGATTTAAGGAAATGTTACGAGATCTGAAATGTTACTGCACTAAAATGCTCCACATCAGTAGAATGTTTACTTGCTGGATATTAGTAATAGAAGGGACAATCTAAAATCAAATCTTAGGACCCCTTGGGTTTTAGTAATAATAATAATAGTGTTTATTTATTAGAAAATACATATATATCGCTTAATAAACAAGAAAGAAAAAGAAAAAACACAAAATGCATGGAGATTTTTCTCCGTCTGCTGAGTTGCATATTTACAATTATTTCTACAAAACACAACAAAAGATTCAAACAATATAAAATAAATGAGAAAAACAAAACAACTTTTCCTTTGATATATATACAATACTTGTAATCACATTCGGTTGATAAATAATGCATACATAAATAAAAAATGAATCCTTATGATTAATAATTAAATTCATTAACCAAAAATTGCCTATACAGGAGAGAACCTTTCAAGTATTATTTACAAAGGATATTCCAATTTTCCCCATTCTGATATCTACAGAGTTCCAATTCATTCTTCATTCTTACCGAAATATTTTAATCTGTAGCTAGATAAGGCTGGACAACTAGATATGAAGTGAATAACGTCATCAAGTTACATAAGGAACATAACTGAGGTAGATCTGTATTAAATGGTCTATAATTCAAATTTAATGTTTCTGCCCATGCTTTTAAAATTAATTTGATATCATTTTTTTATTTTTTTTATTTACAAATTAGTATGGGCCAGCTCAATTAGAGCTTTACACACGGGGCTAATTGAAAGAAAAAGAACAGAAACAATAAAACAAAGATGAGTCTTCTCAGAGATCTTGGTAGAGTCTGGGTTTTAATCTTCTGGATGAAGTAGGCTCGCCTATGTGGTAATGTGAAGCTGAGGGTAGTGTGTGAAGCGTTAGGAAGAAATTGTCTGTAAGTTTAGCCATGTGTGTGTATATATATATCTGGCATGTCAAGTTCTCTGTGTGTTTGTGTGTTTCTGACAAACCAGGGAGCGTTTAGTGCAATTCGCAGTACCTTGTTTTGGAAAGTCTGCAATCGTTTTGTCAGTGTGTTGCTAGCTGTTATCCAAACTGGACAGGCGTATGTCAGGAGAGGTCTAAGGAGAGTTTTATAGAGTAGTGTGGTGCAGGAGTGTTTGAGTGGTGTGTTTCTGTTAAGTGGTAGAGTTGTTTCAGTCGGGTGTAACCTTGTTGCTGTTTAGCGTTAATGTGTAGTCTCCAGGTGAGTCTGGTATCAAGGATTACGCCCAGATAACGCATTCCTTGGTCTTTTTGTTTCCAGGGAGTTTCCTGGTTGTTAATTGTTAATAGGCGAAGGTCTTCATTTCGAAACCGCCGGAGAGCGAAGATATTCGCTTCAGATTTACATGGGTTTAACTTTAGCTTCCATCGGTCAAACCAGCTAGATATACTGTCTATTGATGTTTGTAAGAATTTGATATCATTAAAACTTCTATTTGTTAAATACCTGCAGTTATAATTTAATTTTGGGTAAATTTTATGATGTGTTCCTGCTTAATGCCCTTCACTTCTGCATTTACTTTAAACTCATTTTCTATTGAATTTCCCCTTTCCACGATTCCAAAGAATTAGAACTAAAATCTTCCAACGGCAACTGGAATTTTTCACCGAATTTTAAAATGCTCCACATCAGTAGAATGTTTACTTGCTGGATGTTAGTAATAGAAGAAGGAACAATCAAAAGTCAAATCTTAGGACGTATACTGTGATCCCTTGGGTTTTAGTATTTTGTTTACAAAATGTAGTCCTCAAAGTATGGAGGAATGTGAACTAGCGGTTTTGCTTGTGGGTTCTCTAAATCCTCCAAATACATTGCACACATCAACTAATTCTGTATATACTGTGTGAATGTTTGGAGATGCCAGTGTAAATGATTTTAGGCTGTGATATGCGCAGTGCGTCAAGATCTCTTTCTCTCTCTCTGAAAAAAGTGGCTTGTACTATAGGATAGAATGTTTACTTAACCAACAGTAGCAATTGAAAACTGACATGAAGGGATTTCTGTAGAAATCCACAAACTCGAAGTCTGCGACTTTAGTGAATATTTTTTTCTTCAGCTTCTTGCAATTTTCCTCGAAAACTATTTAAATACATTAAATGGCTATCACTTTTATTTGAAACATTGTTCGTTATTTTTGGGGGTTCTGGGGAAGTTTTCCTCTAAAGTACCATTTTAGTTTAATACAATATGTGGTTCTATAACTATATTAAGATAATTTAGAACTATATCTAGAATTCCTATTTGAACCGGAATTGCGACTTTACAGAATTGGTTACTGAGTTTTTGAAATTTTTCTCCAAAAAGGTTGGGGGGGGGGGGTGCATTGTGACCTCGGTGGTCTGTTGTGCCCTCCCTCTTCTGGTGTCATAGGTAAGGCTTGCTCATCTATAGCACCCCCTCCAAGTTGAGCTCCCTAAGATCCTAAGATCTTGGAGAGTATATCCTCCTCTCCCACCTGATAAAAAATTTTTTTTTTTTTATTGTCAAAGTAGTTTAACGGAAAGCAAATTCTAATTTTTCATTTAATACCTAGAGAATTTGTAATGAAAGAGTGATATTTTATTTCTGGAGTTGATCAGCTAAATCTTTTAGGAATTCTAAACAACTTTGAAGCTTGATAGATATCATCTCGTGAGGTTTTATTTATTTTTTTTTTTTTGAAGGGGGGCCAATGCACTACGACTTTTTCTGGTCTATTGTGCTGTGCCCTCTGGGTGCCGCAGGCTTGCCCACAGCATCCGAGCAGATGTCCCAGCTGAACATCCGTTCTACAAAACCTCCATCAGGTTGAGATCCTTGAGGAATCCCAGAACCCTGACAGGCTCTAGAGAGGGTATATCCCCTCCTCCACCTGGTAGCTACCCAGGTTCTTGAATCTTCTCTGAGTGGCAGTTTAGTTTCCTCCAACTCCTCACAGAATCTGCATGAGCTGTCACTTTCCAAACCCAGCTTCACCAGGTTTCCTCTAAGTCGGCAATGCCCCGTGAGGAAACCCGTAAGAACGCGGAGCTTGTTCTTGCTCAATCCAATGCAGGCTTCCGATCTCCGTCGGTTATAATTTCCAAGCAGATCTTGGCCAGCCGCAAACCGGGGAGGGAGTACCAGAGTTGAGATCTCCTTTCTCCTCTTCCTTCCTAACTTCCTCCAACAGAAACTGGTCGCTAACACCACAAAAAGGTTCCGGCCCTAGAAGCGGGGTCGTAGCGCTTCGTTAGGTTCTAGTTTAATCTGTATTAAAAGTATTCCATTTGAATCAATAAGTAGTTCTGGCGCTGCTCAGTTTCCATTCCGCATCTTTAGTAAAATATTGTATTTGCTGAATAATATTCAGTTCTCCATTTTTGGATGCCTCTTTCCTTTTTAGATTAATAACATTTGTATCGAATTTTGAAAGCAATCTAAAGCTCTTAATTATGACAGAATTGGTAACGAACATTCCCTCTAATTAAAGAATAAAGTATCCTTTTCAAGATCACTTATAATTTCCATACATAAATATGTTGATGTTAGCAATGTCCCCCTTCCCCCCTAGTCTTCTACTCCGCTGCATTGTGTGCTTGGACAGAGATTATGACAGCATGAATGCTGGCAGGATTTAGGCGTGCGTATTGATCTTTAGAATATTTTTTAATTTTAATCAATATATTATCTTTCATTGCATTTCAGCACGACAAAGAAGCTTTATTTTTTTTTTTTTTATTTGAGCGGCTTTTGATTGCGTACAATCATCCTTCTTTTTTTAAAAAACTTCTTTTTACTTTCTCCACTGTTAGTAAGTATTGCGATCATATCAAATTTTAATTCACCGGAAATAATAAATTTGAAGTTCTCTGAGAAGGAAAAAGTTTGTTTGGCAAATGGTGTATATGTTTGTAACCGAAAATGTCTCAAAAATGAAACTCGCCGGAAGCTCAAAGTTGCTAATTCATTTAGGCACTACTTATCTGATAAGATAAGATTTCGATCTAATTCTTATCAATCGGAAATGCGACTTTACTGAATCGTGATAAGAAGTTTTATAAGGTATAGAATCTTCACAGCTAAAAGGTTCATTATCATTTTCTTGAAGAATATCAAGCATTTCTGGACTCAGAAAGTTTCTTTCGTATGGACATGAATTTCACAAATCTAAAAAAAAGCTTGCCGCATTTCTTGCTTTTTTAAAAGAAAGTAATATATTCATGTCCAATGATAATGGTCCTTGGTAAAAGCTTTTAATGGATACATACATGTTTAAGTAATTGTTTTAAATGACCTGTTCACATTGTTCCAAAAAACCGTGAATCCAATTGGAATTCTTGATAGTTCTTTCAACAATGGAAATCACGGGTAACCTTACCTTACACAGTACAGCGGATACTATATTTCACAAAATATTGACCCTAGCGAAAAATTTGTCATAATATTCTATCTTCTTATATTTTAAGAGATAACAACTCTTGCCGAAACGTCGGGTTTAATTAAAAAAAACAAACAAAAAAAAAACTTTAATACTTCATCAGAGACATGTTCCGTGGTGTAACCTGCTTCATTTTGTAGTCATCAGACCGCTTCGGCCGTTCGCCCATCTTCAGGATGCGTTTTTAGACAGTGTGACAACACAGACTTGCACAGAGCAAATTCAGTTACACACTCTGTAATTTACACTAGGCACCGGCAAATTTATTACACACTTGTAATTACACGAGTGTGTAAACTAATTTGCTCTGTGCAAGTCTGTGTTGTCACACTGTCTAAAAACGCATCCTGAAGATTTTTTTTTTTTTTTTTTACCTTGGAAACTGACCGATAATGGCGACAATAGCATAATATATCATTTGAAACCTAACGGGGCCAACAAGTATAACAGTTTTATATATTTTTTAAAATGATTTTTCTTGTATGTATTTATTTCTTAATATAAAAGAATTTGTTGACCGTTGATGAATTATGTTTTGTAGAAATTTGGTGAGAATCAGTCAAGAAAGAAACATTTAGTTATGTCAACGTTTCGACATATTGCTGCACATGATTTAAAACAAGACAAACTAGTAACTTTTAATTTTCCTTTTTATGTTTCTGCAATGTAATACAATTGTGTATGTTTAAAAATTCTTTTTCCACATTTTCACGACTGTCTATATATTAAAAGCCTTGATAAAGACAGACAATTCTGTCGAAACGTTGGCATAATTGATGTTTTTTCTTGATCGATCCTCATCAGATTTCTTCATAACATAATTTATTTCTTAATACATGGTCTCAGAATGGTTTAGAGACTTATTTTTTCGAGAACCAAAATAAAAGAATAAAACGATGTTGGCCCAGCAATCTGAGGAAAATTTTGGGTAGCCTCGCTAGAAGCTAACCTAAGGTAGTGAAAGCCAGAACTAAGCGGCATTCAACTTGGCCCTTCATTGGTTTGAACCACAGTTTTAGTTCAATTTATTTCTAATTTACTAGTTTGAGTTTATTTTTAATTTTTGTTTAATACTTATTTTGTTTAATTTATCTGGCAAAAAACGTAAAGCTTCATAAAAAAAATATAATAAAAGAAAATCGAATGTACAACAATCGTAAAATGATTGTCAATTTATACTTATTCAAATAATTTTTTTTTAAATTTATTAAAAAATATATATATACAAATTTCATTGTTTTGCGGGGGGGAGGGCATACTTTATTTTGATAGGGAAAAAAATCTTCCGGCCAAACTATCTTCTAATCTTTTAATAAAATGTCCAATTAGTATCCAAATCACCAAACACACGAATTAATTTTTAAAAATTATTCATGTAGCCACAAAATGCAGATACATTTTTTTTTGTTATTTAACTGCAGTTTAATAAACATTATTTTTCAATTCTTTTGTGCCTCCTATTATAATAAGTTTATATAAATTACGTTAGAATAACTGTTTATTTTATCTGATAATATCTTGCCACGCTTTTTAATCATTCTCACGTATGCAATTATTATTATTATTATTATAATTATAATTAACAATGTTTTTTAGAGACCAACAATATCATACATAATGTCATTAATTTAACGTATTTTAATACTAATTTTTTGACCATACAGTTTTGTATGTTAATTAACGTCAACAAAGTTACGGAGTACACTTATTTTATTTTTATCAAGTACAGTAAATTATTCATTTATTAACTTTCTAAAAACATTAACTTGGAAAATACTAAAGAATAAAAAAAAAATGAAACTACTCATTCTGAATTATAACTTCATATTCTCTCTCACTGCTGCATTGAATTAAAAAGAATAGAAAAGAATTTCAATAAATCTCGTAAATCTCGTCATTACTTTGAGTATGAATGAGCAACAAAATTTTAAATCAGCTTAACTTGTTTTATCGCTTTATATAAGTTCTAATATTATTATTATTACTTTCTATTACTCATAGTAAGAGGAAGTATTGTAATCGTGTCAAATTTTTCGATATCGAGTTATCACCGGAAATTTCCGTTTTGAAGGTCCCCTGAGTCCAAAAAGTGGTTTTTTTTAAGCAAATGGTCTGTGTGTGTGTGTGTGTGTGTTGTGTGTATGTGTGTATGTATGTATGTATGTATATTGAAACATCATTGCTTCAAAAACGAAAAACCGTAGAAAGTTTAAACTGGATAGTCCGTAAATAGTTATCACCATGGGATCGACACTACCGTTAGCTTCAAAATTCCCTAACCGGAAGTACCACTTTACTAGTTGTTTTTTTTACGTTTTTGCAATTTCCTCAAAAATGGCTCCGACGATTTTCTTTAAACTTTGTTGTATCAACTAAATATAGAAAGAGCTACAACTTTTATTTGAAACATTTCTCCGGGAAAATGCAATGAAGGGCACTTTTGGGGGAGGGGTGGAGTTAGGTTTCCATGTAAAGTGCTATTTCAGTTTATTAGACAGTTCTGTCATCTAAATAATGTTAATTAGAATTAAATATGTTGTTGAAATTCCGAGTTTGAAAAAAATTGGATAACCGGAGTGCGTTTACTTTACCACTTTACTAAATGATTTATTCTCTTTTTCGCAATTTTCTCAAAAATGGCTTCGACGATTTTTTTGAAACTTCATATATAAATTAACCATGCAAAGATCTACATCTTTTATTTAAAACATTTCTTTGGGAAAATTCTTTTAAGGGCACTTTTAGGGGAGGAGAGGGTTATGTTTTTCTCTAAAGTGCTATCATAGTTGATTATACAATTCTATCATCCAAACATAATTAATTAGAAACAAATAGATGGCTGAAATTCCGAGTTTCAAGAAAATTAGTGAACCGAAAGTGCGCTTTTACTGAACAGTTTTTTTCAGTTTTCGACGAATTTCATTAAATTTGTGTACATAAACTATAAAATTTGTCAATTATAATTTTGAGAACTGGAGTAAGAGAAAGTTGTGTGAGTGTTTCACACCAGATTTTTTTTTTTTTTTTTGTAACATGAAGTAATGTGACAATTCTTCCATTAATATCACTGGATGCAGTTGTACTTTTAATCTTTTAGAGAAAGTAAAAAAAAATGTTATTTAATAACAAATATTGTTTTATCGCTAAAATTTATTAATTTTTTTTTATTAATAAATTAAGTAATTACAATTTTGTAAATTAAATATTTGCTTTATCATATTTGACTCAATATGCATGGATATATGATAGATAATATTGTCAAAAGTCAATTTATTTGTGGGGGCGGAATCAGTCTAAATGGTAGCGCACTGGACTAGCTCGCCGAGTCCACAGGCTCGAGTCCACGCAGTGTTGATTTTCTCCTCCTAGGAACCTCAAGTGTTCATATCATACTTCCATCAGAAAAAATTTGAGACTACCATTTCCAGATAATATCTATGCTAAATTTTTTAAAATCATATTGCTATATGCTCTTCCATAGTTCAGATAAACTACTTTTTCAGAAAGTTTCTTTTTAAGATTTCTTCATTTCCATTAACCTATTAACATTTCATAACTCGTGTTGGTAAAAGTACCAAACTTCACTTTTGCAAACAGATCCTACTGTAATAAATAACCTTGTTATAGTCAGAGGAATGATTTGCGTACGTCTGAAAGAAAACTGAAATTCTCAATAAATTTGAGTTTATCTGACCAATATTTTGTTTCATTCTGAAATTTTTTTTTATCTGTTTAAAACTGAACTTTTTTTTTTTTTTTTACTGAATAACATTATTTTGCTATTAATAGATTTTGCTGTATATATATATATTCATTGATGTCTTTGAAGGTAAATAAATTGGGAGATTGGCTTGCCATAAATTATGCAAAAATGGATTTTGATCTAATGTGAAAAAGATTACATTATTCTCTTCCGTCTAAAACTAGGTTTTTCATTGTCAAACATTCATTTAGGTTGTTCATCACTTATCGACGAATAGAAGCAAACTTGTAATTAGGTTTTTCTTCTTAGTTTCTTTTCCTGTCATAAGAAGAAGTATTGGAATAATTTTCAAATTTTCTAAATTGAGTTTTAATGTTTTATTATGATCGTTGCATTCAAAAAAAAAAAAAATTATTGTAAACGATTGGTCTGTATATATATGAATGAAATATCTTAAAAGTAGAGCAAACTATATAATGATCAAAAAATGCAATTTTAGCAAAGGATTGTGGAACCAAGGAGCCGACGGGTTTTACGTGAGATAACTGCATTTCTAGGCTGTGTTTGAATATTGATTGCCATTACTAATTTTATCGTATTTTACATCGAACTACATCGTTCTATAAACACTCCTATATTTTCTACACATTTATTTAATATAGTCTGCTGTGCGATTTAAACTATAACCCTGAGATTATATCTATTAAAGAAACAATAAATTGCTTTGGTCAGTTTAGATTGAGAATAGTTCCTTACGTCATTTTCTCTTATAATTTGAAGAAAAAGCTAAATTGCTTATAAATTGTTGTTGATTTCTTTTATTATTATAGCTTATTTTTAAAAAGCCTTAAGTTTATGCGCATGCGCAGATTTTATCAAAATAATTAGATTAAAGTAATAAAGCTTTTGTATCATTTTTATGAAGTTAATTAAAAAAGATTCGATAAAAAATAAAAAGAAAAAGATATTGGTAAGAAAAAAAAACTGGTATGAAACACTCACATGATTTTTTTCAATTGGTTAACCGATTTTCTTCAAATTTGAAATTCTGTCAATCCTTAAGTGCATTAAATTATGGTAAATGCATTAATATTATGGTTTGGTAAAACCATACGAAAGCATAACGCTACTGTCCCACCTTAACCCTCCATAAATCAATTTTCACCATAAATAAATTGTTTCATATAAAATTGAAAGGTATTTATATGTATAGACAGTATACGATTGTAACAGCAACCAAAGAGAGTAAAGAGAAGAGAAACGAACCCAACCACTCTCTCGGACTGGAGTGGGAGAAACTGTATAAATACAGCGACGGACAGTCCCACGGGAGGACAGTTCAATATAGTTCATCATCTCGCCAGTCACTTCGTGTCATTTTCATACCACTCTACCTAACCATTCTCTATTGTAAAGTCCAGGCAGACTGTGTCTCATTATTATTATTATTATTATATTATTCTTATTATTATATTATTATACATAGTTAACCAGTGTTAACCTAATCTTCTCATTTCATCAACCAGTCCTAAATTCTCTCCACCTAACACATCCATTATAACGATGTTTAAAGAAAATCATTGGAGACGATTTCTAGAAAATCGCAAAAAACTGAAAAAAATAAATCATTCAGTAACGACGCACGTCCGGATTTTGCCCGAAACTTTCCCAAACGGTATAACAAGTTTGTGAGCTTCCTGCTGAGAATTAAACAATTTTGTGAAAATTGTGATTGTAGTTATTATATACGATAATAACCTCCCCACATACATATACAACCAACAAATATGAGTGTAACAGAAACATTAAGTTGAAGTAAACTCTCTACAAGAACTTGGTGAATTTGCTCTGGCGATGGTTGAAAATCCGAAACCGGTCTGGAACACTGTAAATATGCATGCAACGGCGCAGATATGCATGCAAGCATCAGATAAAATACCTGATGTTATCTAGCACTGTGGATTCGTCCAAATATTCAAAAAAATTAAAAATTATAATAGGAAGAAGCATCAACAAGAAAAGAGATATTTTCCAGATAGCCTGTTTTTTGTTTTTTTGTGGTCGTCAACCGGTTTCGGGCGTCCGCCAATCATCAGGATGTTTTGCCAAAACATTGTGATAACACAGAATTGCACAGAACAAATTCAGTTTATAATAGAATCAGTTTATAGAAGCGTTATTTATTAGAGTTCGATAAACTAGAGACTATGCATTTATGTAAATTGGAGTAAGAG
Source organism: Triatoma infestans (assembly GCA_011037195.1). Classification (NCBI taxonomy): domain Eukaryota; kingdom Metazoa; phylum Arthropoda; class Insecta; order Hemiptera; family Reduviidae; genus Triatoma; species Triatoma infestans. Next base: position 100,032 of record JAAEAF010002392.1, read on the forward strand.
AAAATCTTGCGAGCATTTCTCATCAGATTTTTTTACTTTCTCTTACTCCTAATAAGAGGAGAAAATTCTAGTAACAATAGTAAGAAGAGACATTTTTTTTTAGAAAATTTTGTGTATGTTTGTATGTACGTACGTAGTACGTGAACAGTATAGCTAAAAAACGAAAAATCGCAGAAGATCAAACTTGTTATTACGTTTAGGTATCATCATAGGATCAGACAGTAAGTTATGTGCGCTCTCCGGCGGGGTTCCTGTCCTCCAGACTTCTTCAATCACAATCCTCTCCCTACAACAGATCTGGTGCGCTACCTTGGGCTCTTCATTGACAAAAGACTCACGTCGAACCCGCACACAAGTCTTAAAAGACAAGCACTGACTAAAAGGGCCAAACTTCTTTACAGACTTATTGCAAGACGATCTAAATAACCTACAGAACTCAAAAGACTGATATATATTTCCATACTAGTTGTGGTTGGTTCTGACTGGAAAGCATCAGAGACATTTTTGTTGTAGCCTGCTTCATTTTGTGGTCATCGAACGGTTTCGGGCGTTCGCCCATCTTCAGGAAGCGTTTTTCAGACAGTGTGACAACACAGACTTGCACAGAGCAAATTAGTTTACACACTCCGGTTTACACATCTTCAGAGTGTGTAAACTGAATTTGCTCTGTGCAAGTCTGTGTTGTCACACTGTCTGAAAAACGCTTCCTGAAGATGGGCGAACGCCTGAAACCGATCGATGACCACAAAATGAAGCAGACCACCACGGAAAATGTCTCTGATATTTCTATAATCAAACCAATTTGGACTTACGGACTTTGAATTGTGGGGTTCAGCTAAACCTACAAACTTACGTACCATTCAGACATTCCAATCTAAGCTACTTCGACAGGATAGTTGATGCTCCATTCTACGTCTCAAACCTTTCGCTCCATAATGAACTCAACATCCCTTTCGTACAACAACTTGCCAAGACAAAATATCATAAACTGTTTGCTACTCTCTCCTATTGCTCTAATCCCTTTGTACAATCTCTAGCCTCCACTACCATACCTGACAATCCACCTCGCCGTTTGAATCGCCAGTGGCCCCGAGATTTCCTTCGGGACTGATCAGTGCTACTGGTATCCCGTAGAGAGTGCTACCGCTGGGTAGTTTCTCTCCTCCTACCTTCTCACAGCCTACAGTTTCATTCAAAATCATTACTGATATATGTAATACATATTGGAAATTTCTAGAGAGGAAACACTTGCAGATTGAAACAAAAGGGGGCGGCACAACTTATTGTTACGCTGCTATGCACACAGCATGCCGATCAGTCCGTAGATATATAGTTAGACAGGTGATTGGAAAGTCTTGCATCATTAGCCCAAATTGTAGCTAGTGTCCTACATGCAAACATAATACGTATAATCAATCCTATCACACTTCCCACCAAAGAGGAAACCGTCATGCAACCATCAACAAGATAACTGTAATAAAGTCGTCTATCAATGATACAAATGAGAATTTAAAATCCCTAGGGAGTCCAACATAATCGACTCCGCCAAAATCGTCAGGTGTTGACGGTCTATCCCGACCTCGTCAAAAAATTGACCTGTCAACCTCGGTATAGTGCCTCGGGATCCAAACCACAGACCACGGACACGGAATTCTCTCTCACCATACCCATCGAGAAACCTTTCTTTAAAGTAAGCTATACATTTACTGTATATGCTCTGCTTCTCTTTATCAATTTTCTCGGCCTGGTCATCACTGTTATTCTCAAACCGAATAGTGGGATCTATAATCCAGGCAAGCTTCTTATTCGGATGGAAGGCAACGATGTCGGCATACCTGGTGGAACCATCATCGTCAACCGCGTATACCTCCTCAAGGCACGTGCAGCCCTTCTCAGCCATAAGCTACATGACCCTATGCTTGGCGTTATGGTGGCGGCGCGTCACAAGGAGCATATTGTCCGGGCAGCTACCTAACACATGGGAAGGTGTTTCGTTCTCTCTGCCGCATTTACGGAGGGGCCCAATATCTCCTACGGTTTGACCACCAACTCCGGGAACACCACGCAACGGAGCATAGTTAACATTCAGCTTAAGGGCGTTGGTCCACTCGGATTCTGAGAGAAGCGTCTTGCTGAAAAAGAACTGGTTACTTTTCGGGTTATCGCGGAAGTGACGAAACAAAAAAAAAGTTAGGTGTCAAAATTTTCTTAACCGGAAATAACCACTTTACTCAACTACACATACAAAGAACTACAACTTTCATTTAAAACATTTCTCTAGGAAAATTCATTTAAGGACATTTTTTTGGTGGAGGGATGGGGTTAGATTTTTTTCTCAAATGCTATTTCAGATTATTACCAATTCTAAACATCATCTAAATAATATTAATTAGAATTAAATATGTTGTTGAAATTCCGAGCAAGCGTGTTTACTAAATAGTATTTTTCAGTTTTCTGTAAAACGGTTCCAACGTTTTTTTTGTTTAAACTAAGTATGTAAACTGCGCATTAATGAGCTACAACTTTTATTTGGACAATTTCTCCTTGGTAAACTCGTATAAGGATTCTTTTGCGGCCTACAACAAATCCGATTGCACTATTCAAAAGAGCATTAGATTTCCTGTCTGAAAATTTTCGTTCCATCCACTCTTCCTTTTTATGAGGAGTAGGTATGGTGCCGCAAGGTGGCCGCCCAGGGGCCCGGATTATTAGATTTTTTTCCTCGGGGGAATATTAAAATTGGAGGTCTATATTCTGTAGACCTTTCAAACATTCAATCATCATTTTCAAACCCTATTACAAAATTATTTTCATACCTGGGTATACCAATGTACAGGCCTATTCAAGGAAGAGGTTTTTGTGAAATTTGACGAGTTGTAGGTATTTAAAAAAAAAAAATCAGTAAATGTACAAAAATTTTTCACAATTTCAATTTTTGAAATTTTCAAACATTTGAACTGATGTTTTTTGGTGTTCGTTACGACCGGCTGTATTCAATGTTGTATAATAGATGTTGAGGTTCGGTCTTAAAAAAAAAACTCTTTTTAAATTTTCTGTCAACACTTTGGTGATATCACATCACAGGTTAAACTGTAGTTTTTAAGAAATTCAAACAAGAAATTTTTACCCTGTAGAAGGCGACAATAAATTTTGCCGAAACGTCGGTGCAAATTTAAAAAGAGTTTTTTTTTTATGACCGAACCGCAACATCTATTTTACAACATTTGAACTGTTACTGGGCCAACATTTTTATGTGACCCTGATGATTGAAAACAATATTTTCAGACAGGAAATCTTAATACTCTTTCGAATGGTGCAATTGTATTTGTTGTAGCCTCAGCATATCTGAAATTATTAGCGATTTTATTCGGTAAGATATTAAAAAGTTGAAAAAATACATTTTTGTTGTTGCTTTTGAACTGTACAATTGATTCCTAGCGTTTGGCTATTAGGATATATATAGATAGATATATATATATGTGGAACTTTAAGCCCTACTACAAAAAATATATAAAATAATTAAATACATAATTAGCCATACTCATTGAATATCAATAAATCAATGAACAAACCAACAAACTTAGATATTGTATATCTTTGAACAAGTCTAGAAACAATACTACAGATCCAGTATAAACAATAGAACAGAATCCAGATCAATATAAATAATACAATGATGGCGAAATGTTGTGGTGGTGAGGGACATCGGTTGGATCGTTGGTTACAACCTCTAGGAACGTAAAAGAGGTTTTATTGGATCGTAAAAGGGTGTATAAGAGTATATATATATATATTTGTAGTGGCAGTTGCCTTTGAGCATATATGTGTGTAAAACGAGGTTGAAGTGACGTCACATGACGTCAGAGGGCCACTGTTAGCCGCCAACGAAATGCAGACTTCATTAATCTTTTCGTCCTAGACTACGGGAGTGAGTATCAAGATCATGGAATGGTATTTTAATAAACTTCTGTTTTATACCATTCACCATTTTATAAACAATTGTCTATTCAAAGTTTAGTGATAATTACTATTGTCTTAATATAATATGTAATATATTTTAATGATTGTTAATATTTTAATTCCAATTAAAAGTGAGAAATTTCGCTGCATTAGTTTTCTTCAAGTAAATTTTTAATTTTTTTCATACTCAGGGGGGAGCCCCATAACAAAAAAATCTTTCCGTCGAAAACTCGATATCGAAAATTTGACACGATTGTAATACTTGCTCCTACAAAGTATAAGAAAAAGTAAAAATTATTAAAAAGAAAAAATAATAATGAATAAATGTAGAAATGTATATAGGAGGAGGTAACATCTACCCATCATATATTTATTACTTAATTAAATATTAGATTAAAACTCATTGATTAAGAAGTCCCTGTCGTAAAGTCAACAACAGAACAATACAAGACAGAACAATTATCTCGGATTAGTGAGCTATATTTTGAATTTCTTCAAGAGACTATATAGTCTTACAAAATGATGCTTACTTTCATTTATATTTTAAATAAAGTAGATAAAGTGTCTAATAGAATGTCTAATATTCTCAAATATTAGTATTAATTTAACGTCAACATGCTTCCTTTTAAATTAAATTAAATTGTCTGTATAGGTTTAATATTAAACTGTTTTGTAATAGTTTGGGAGTTCAGAATCTACTTCGAATAATCTCAGATAACATGCCTAATCTGATTATATCTATTTCCATTTATTTTTTTGAAAATGCATATACGTTGACTGACTCTCACATAGTGTTAGTTACTCTTCATACCATTATAATTTATAATTTGTAATTTATTACGAATTTCATTATTGAATTAAGCTCAAACTTGGTATTCCGTTTATGGTCCACCACTGCATTGTGACAATAAGATTTTCGTACTTCCTCTTACTCCCTAGTGGAGTAAGAGGAAGTATTGTAATCGTGTCAAATTTTCAATATCGAGTTTTCACCGGAAATATCCGTTTTTAGGTCCCCTGAGTCCAAAAAAGTGGTTTGTAGCAAATGGTCTGTGTGTGTGTGTGTGTGTGTGTCCGTGTGTGTGTGTGTATGTGAACAGCAAAGCTCCAAAAACGAAAAACCGTAGTAGAAAGTGGATATTCCGTGTATGTATCACCATGGGATTGACAGTTACGTTATATGTTCAAATACACAACGCGGAAGTACCATTACTGAGTTGTTTTTTTCTTTTTTGCGATGTTCCTCAAAAATGGCTCGACGATTTTCATTAAACTTGTTTACATCAACTAAAATTATAAAGAGCTAACAACTTTCTATTGAAACATTTCCTTGGGAAAATTCATTTTAAAGGACCTTTTGGGGGAGGGGGGGTTAGGTTTTCATGTAAAGTGCTATTTCAGTATCGGACAATTCTATCATCTAAATAATGTTAATTAGAATTGAAAATGTTGCTGAAATTCCGAGTTTCAAAAAAAAAAAAACGGATAACCGGAAGTGCGTTTACTTTACCACTTTACTAAATGATTTTTTTCATATTTTCGCGATTTTCTCAAAAATGTCTCCGACGATTTTCTTAAAACATCAAATATCAACTAAACATACAACAATCTATAACTTTTATTTAAAACATTTCTCTGGGAATATTCAATTAAGAGCACTTTTGCAGGAGTGGTGGGTTATGTTTTTCTCTAAACTGCTATCGTAGTTGATTATACAATTCTATCATCCAAACAAAATTAAACAGAAATAAATAGATGGCCAAAATTCCGAGTTTCAGAAAGTTAGTAAACTGGAAGTGCGCTTTTACTGGACAGTTTTTTTTTTTTTCAGTTTTCGAGGAGTTCATACAATTTGTACACTAAAACATACAATAAAATCTTGTCAACTGATAATTTTGAGAACTGGTAATAGAGACAACGTGGTGTGAGGTTTAACCCGTTGTTTTTTTTTTGAGTTATGCTGTGACCACTCACAGGCACACACAGACATCAATTTCTAGAAATCACTTTTTCAGTGCCAGAGAAACACGAAATGTAGTATTTCCGGTGAAAACTCGAAATCGCAATTTTAGAAAGTTAAAAGGAAATAAGAATTTTCAACAGAAGGGGGGGAAACGAAAAAAAATGTTAAGAGTTAAGAAATAAATAAATTTCCCTGAGAGAGTTGGTCCTTAAAATTGAACTTTTAGATTCCATGGGAAGTATATTTTAATGCTGCCAACATTTCCTTCCTGTTCAATAGCTTTTTTTTTTTACTTATTTTTTCTCTTATTTTTGCGCAATAATAGTATATCTTTCTTCCTGTGAGAGCCATTTGCTTTTAACTTCAGAGAGGAAATGGTGTTTTTTTATTTTGTGAAGGTATAATTTATTTTGAAGAGAAAAGGATGGAGGTATATTTTATTTATAAGATTAGGAAGTCTTCTGAGGAAATTATTGAATTACATTGTTTATTATTCTAATTTTATTTTTTATGTTTTATGATTAATAATATTTTGTTGTTTATTCCGTCTTATCTGTGACATTTTATATTATTATTTTTTTTTATTTTCTCTTACTTAATTGTAAGGGGAAGTCTCAACATTGTCAGTTTGTTTTTTTATTTCAACTTAGAAAAAAAAACTGTTTTAGTGACATGATTTTGAAAAATCTCAACAGGGAATCCATTTGAAAAGATTTTTTTCAAAGTTCGCCACTTGGAAGACGTAATAGATTAATTATTGGTTTTTCACAATTTCCGCGATGTTCTTGAAAAGTTTTTTGAAACTTGCATTTGTATTTTACTACATAGTCTGCTTTACTTATTTACTTCCAAACTTAGCAAAAATTGTTACTAGTTGAACGTCGTCACTTCAAGAAAAAACAACAATAAGAATAGTAACTATTACTTCATTAGTTGTAAAAATCTGTTGTAAAACACACACACAACTTTCTCTTACTCCAATTATCAAAATTATATATAATTGACAAATTTTATAGTTTGTGTACCAAATTAATTCAAATACGACGAAAACCTCAAAAAACCGTTCACTAAAAAGCGCACTTCCGGTTAATTAATTTCCTTGAAACTCTGAATTTTGGCCAACCATTTATTTCTAATTAAATTTTATTTGGATGATAGAATTGTATAATCAACTTATGATAGCACTTTAGAGAAAAACATAATCCCATACCTCCACTAAAAGTGCCATTAAATGAAGCTTCCTAGAGAAAAGTTTTAAAAAAGTTACAGATCTAGGGTTACGTTTAGCTTATATAAATACGTTTCAAGAAAATCACGAAAAATTCATTTAGTAAAGTGGTAAAGTGGACTTCCGGTCATCCGATTTTTTCAAACTCGGAATTTCAGCAACATATTTAATTGTAATTAACATTATTTAGATGATAGAATTGTTTAATAAACTGAAATAGCACTTTAGATGGAAACCTAATCCACCCCCACCCCCCATAACTGCCCTTAAATGAATTTTCCCAGAGAAATGTTTCAAACAAAAGTTGTAGCTCTTTGTATATGTAGTTGATATACCAAGTTTAAAGAAAATCATCGGAGCCGTTTTTGAGAAAATTGCAAAAAAGTAAAAAAAAAAAAAACTGTAAAGGGTATCCGGTTGCTGGAATTGGACATATAAGTACTATCAGATCCCATGGTGATACTAAACGGAATATCAACTTTACTCACGGTTTTTCGTTTTGGAGCTGTGCTGTCACACATACACACACAACACACACACAGCCACACACAAGACCATTTGCTAAAAACAACTTTTTTGGATTCAGGGGACCTCAAAACGGATATTTCCGGTGAAAACTCGATATCGAAAATTTGACACGATTACATACTTCTTCCTCTTATTAGGAGTAAGAGAAAGTAAAAAATAAATGCAAAAACAACTACTAAGTATATTTTGTTATTGTTAGTTGTAACTAATTATATAGTAAATATCAGTTAGAAATGGAAGGGAATAGCTAAGTGGTTAGCGTACTGGACTCCCATGTGGAGGGACCCAGGTTCGAGTCCAGCTGTGCTACCCTTAGGTTTTTTTCTTCCTAGGAGCCTCTGTCTGTAACGAGAGAATACTGTCCGGTAGCCGGCAGTACACTGAGAAGGCTCCGGGTGCCAATGACCATATAGATGTTGACGCGCCTTAAATTAAAAAAAGAAAAAAAACCAAAAATATACTTAACTATTTTGTAACTCACTATTCTGCCCTATTCTACTGCACAGATCACTCTTTTTACTTTCTCTTACGAGGAAGAGGAATTTTTTATGGAACTTTTAAGGGTTTCCGCGGCCAGTTTCATGAAAAACACTTTTAAAGTTTTCGAGTTGAGACTGCGTCACTGGTTGGCTAGAAACCGAGGTTACGCCCATATTGCAATGAGCTTCTTCAGGATAGATTCTCCTTGATTTTCAGGGCCACTTGTTTCCATTTAGCTTTCAAGATGAAACGATTATGAAGAAGCTCATACTAATATAGGCAAAACGTCGGTTTCTAGCAAACCACTGACACAGCCTCAACCCGTAAAATTCATGTTTTATTTTATTTAAGTTATGGAAAAAATTATTTGAAGATTTTCTGAGGAATCATGGACGTTATATTTTATTAGGATGTTCAATGTCACTGGAGTTGTCTTCTGGATTACAGTGTAATTAATTAAGTTTAGATATTACCTGTCATTGGTGGTAATCAATATATAACCCCACCCATCAGTACATACTGAAAGATTGTAAATTTTTTTAAGAAAATATGTCGATTTGTACTTGCATTAACTGCAATAAGTGAAAGCCATGTTATTATCCGGTTAATTTGATTATTAATTAATCTATTGTTTGGCAAGAGTGGTTCAACCTGTAGATTTTTTTTCTAATTGACCTTTGTTTATAAACTTTTCAAGATTATCCTATTCGGTTGTTATCAATAAAATTGAATTCGACCTCGACAGCTTTTTGGCTAAGAAATCGAACATTCATAGCATCAACCATTAATTGTGCGTTACTTATCTTGAAGTTATACTTTTTAATTCAATTATCTAGAAAAAAAATTATTATTTTATAAAGTTTATGGTATATAATAAATATTTGCATTGTGTTGTTAATATTACTATATATTTAGTTAATTGAGATGTCAAAGCAAAGTAACTAAGTGAGCAAGGAGAGAGAGTTGGCATTATATGGCGCTGGGCTGGTAAATGGTAAACGATCCCATAGCAGGCCAGTCCCCAGGTCCCAGGGGCGGCAAAGACCTAGCATTTCTATCCCCACCACAAAGTTTGCCGTCTCCACCCACATTGTATATATGTTATTATTATACCTCAAACTTTTGCAATTCGGGCACACCCTGTTTACAAGTGTGTCTACGCTACAGCTATATCTTGAGTTCTAGAATATTTTCCAGCTCCATATTTAATTAATTTATGTTTCCATGTTTGTTTATATCTGGCAAATGTAAATTTAAACAATAAGGCCCGGTCAGAAAATTTTTCAGTTTGAAACATTTGTCAATTTATTGCTTTCTGAAGTAGGTTAATCAATTTACTATGAAATTGAAATTTAACAAAATCTAGTTAGTGCTAAAACATTTATAGTATTCAGCGAAGATTTTTGCAGTTCTCACAATTTCAATTCCAATTTTAATTGAAAGCTGAAAAAGTTGTAATATTCCCAAAATTTTATTAGCCCTTAATACTATAGAGAAGGTTGATGAAGCGCTTATTGAAATTAAAGGAAGTCTTCCCTCTCGCACTCTCCCAGAACACCATAAAATGTTTCGCATCAAATTTATGGAAGATTATTTCAAACAAAAATGTTATGCCTATGTATGTGTAAATTAGTGTTGATATTCATTTCAGACTTCAAACGTCATGTTCCACCCTTTTTTTTTTTATTGCAGTTTTATATTTTTAATTGAGAAGCCTCATACCTTTGCGCCTATCATTATTTTCTTTAGTTTTCTTTCTTAATACGGCGATATCTACGGTCGGTCCAATAGGACATAAATCTGTTGAAGTTTCGCTACGAAACGTTTTATTTTTTTTATCTGTCTCTTTTGTTTACAAAGGCATCTATAGATTGCCTATAAAACGGAAACAAATTGAAAACAAAATAGCTAAAGAAAAAGCGATATACGGCTATTATTCATCTATTGAAGATGCCTACTTAGAAATTACTAAAAGAAATAGGATTTGATGTGAGGAAGAATTTTTTTGGGCCAACTATATTCTAAGAAATCAAACGTTCATAGCATCAACCATTAGTTGTGCGTTTCTTATCTTGAAGTTATACTTTTTAATTGTATTATCTAGAAAACATTTTATAATTATTATTATTATTATTATTGTAAAGTAGTAAATTGATTACAGTACGAACACTTAAACCATAATAATACGGGAACCATAATTTGTTTTTTTTTTAACTATCTTTTCTTTTATAATGTAAATATTCATTTGCTGTCTCTTTGCCACAATTGGAAAGCCATAATCTTAGTAAGTGTTAAAATGAAAGACACTAAGAACATATCAATGAGAAAAAGAAGAGATAAAATATCTGGCAGTAGAGTAAGTTCCCAGAAAATAAACAATACTTCCTCTTTCAAGGAGTAAGAGAAAGTAAAATGGTGCTTGTATCTTTATGATAGGATCTATATGTATAAATAGGATCTATATGTATGAAACGGATGGATCCGGTAGAGAAGGAAATTCTTCCTCAGATCAAATCCTGTTTCTTTTAGTACTTAATTTCTAAGTAGGCATCTTCAATAGATGCATTGCCGTACATCGCTTTTTGTTTAGCTATTTTGTTTTCAATTATATATTTTGGGCATTTTTCATCCATAGCCATGTGATTTACCTTGACAGTGATTGCATTCGATCAAGTTTTGACATCTTGGATCTTATGTAACCTGTTTTTAGAAGTTTTTACTTTTTCTAATGTATAGGTTTTCTCTCATAAGAACTATTCGAGACTAGTGAGTTTTTCAGGGTTCTTGGCCGCCCCTGCGGACATCCTTGAGGCTAACACAAAGGGCAACATTTTTACGGACACTTCGAACACACACTTTCACAATACCCAAAGCACCTGCGCATACCTATTTGTGTTTAGCGAATACATAGCACCAGCTGTGGACAACCACCGATACTCATTACACTTATTCATTGCACAACTATACAATTGATTACAGTTTATGTATGAACACTTGAACCGTAATTTATTTATTTTTTTTTAAACCGTCTTTGCTTTTATGATGTAAACATTCATTTCCTGTCTCTTTGACATAATTGGAAAGCCATAATCATAGTAAGTGTTAAAATATGGAAGACACTAAGAATATACCAATGAGAAAAAGAAGAGATAAAATGTCGGCAATAGTGCAAGTTCTCCAGATATGTCTGTCATAAATAAAAAAATTGTTCACCCCTGGAATAATTAGTGTGGATGAATTTTGCGGATTATTCCCATTCAAGGTATACAAAGATCTAAGTCCTAGATGCAATTTTTAAACCATTCAATGTGTGCATCTAAACTACTAGTTAATATCTATGTGTAAACTGTTATAATAGATATTACCTGAATAAATGGCTAATCAGCTTCTCCCACTTGGAATATATGTGGGTATGGAGAATAGCATTTCAATATTTGCATTTCAGAAGGAAACCTAACGTCCCCAGAAACCGCATTCTTGAATAGCAAAATTGAACATATATATACACGCAGATTTTTTATAATATGGGCTAAATATTTTACTTTTAAGATAAAATATATCTGTATTTTTTTTTTTTTTTGTTTAACTGCATCATGAGACACACCATATTACATGACGAATATATTTTTGGTAAAAAAATTGCCCAGTTTATTAATAAACTTGTCAAATGCTAATTTCTTATATTAGTTGTGCACCTACATATTAGTAACTTATTATTTCAGTATCGTGAGACCTCTTAGTGTCAAAATAAAATTTATAATATTTATTTAAGTTGTTTAAGTGTTGTAATTTAGTTGATTAGTTTAAATGTTTTGTTTGTTATTATTTGTTTAAAAAATTTACTATAATGAGACCAACATATTCGCCTAAGAAATATTTCTTTTGTACACAAAAGTGGACCAGGAATATCGGTCAAAAATCCTCCGTTAGACGGCGCAAAAAATTCGTAAAGTCACATCCATTATTGTTCGGAGTTCACCCTAAAATGACTACTGCCCATGATAGAAGACCAATTAGGGAGGCTTATTCAAATAGGGGAAGCTTATTTCGCATTAATGGCGGCCAGATTATTACAACAAAAAATAGGGAATATAATCAGCAAATGGACAGCAATCAGAGCTTTAACAAATAAGAAAAAATCTGGTGTGAAACACTCACACAACTTTCACTTACTCCAGTTATCAAAATTGAAATTGACAAATTTTATAGTTAGTGTACCACATATAATGAAATTCGTCGGAGTTCCGTCGAAAACTGAAATAATGTTCAGTAAAAACGCACTTCCGGTTTACTAATTTTCATGAAACTCTGAATTTTGGCCATCTATTTATTTCTAATTAATTTTTGTTTGAATGGTAGAATTGTATAATCAGTTATGCTAGCACTTTAGAGGAAAACATAACCCCACCCCTCCCCTAAAAGTGCCCTTAAAAGAACTTTCCCAGAGAAATGTTTTAAATAAAAGTTGTAGATCTTTGAATGTATCGTAAGAACATCATCGGAGCCATTTTGGAGAAGATTGCGAAAAAGTGAAAGAAATCATTTAGTAATGTGGTACTCCCGGTTGAGGAATTTTGACAAACAATTTACTGTCGGATCCCATGGTGATACCTAAACGAAATATCAAGTTTGAACTTCTGTGATTCTTCGTTTTTGTGCTATGCTCTTCACATACATACATACATACACATACACACAGACAGACCATTTTCTAGAAACCACTTTTTTGGACTCAGGGGACATCAAAACGGATCTTTCCGGTGAAAACTCGATATCGAAAATTTGACACGATTACAATACTTCCTCTAAGAGAAAGTAATATGAATGGAAAGAACAAAAGAGAAACCAATCCTTTTGAAGAAAAATATTAAAACAAGATTAAAATTCACTTAAAATTACAAAGATTGGTCAGTGACGCGTCATCTGAGAGCAAAATTAATAGAGTAGGTATTGGTGGCCGAGTTTTTTTTGTTGGAAGCGCGACTGTGTAATACTTAAACCAAAACATGTTAAACAAACGGTAAACATGGTGGCGGTATGTGGTGGCTGTACTCAAAATTATGGACCTGGTGGAGCCGCCGAATTGATGGTATTATGAACTAAAATATTTATCAGTTAATTTTGAAGATCATCTAACAAATGTTTTGGACCTTATTTACCAGATGAATTAATATTAATATGCCAGCAAGACAATGACTGGAAACATACGGCAATAAAGGTGAAAAATTGGCTGAATATGCAAATATAGTTCAGTGATGGAATAGCCAGCACAGAGTCCCTGACCTCAGTCCTATTGAAAATTTAGGGTCACTGGTATAAAAGAAAAATCCAAGCAGAATATAATTACCATGTCGTCAAATTCAACCGATCTGGACAATAGTCCAAGAACAGTAGGAAAACATCTTGCCGGATTACTGTGAAAAGTTGGTCTAGACATCATGCCACAATGTATGAAGTAAGGTGCTGAAAGTGAAACTAAAAATGTGGACTAAATATTAAATGTAAAAAGAAAAATTGTATTCGAACAAAAAAAAAAACAAAGTTAAAAAACTGATTACAAAAAAATTAATAAATGCTTTGTTATTTCTAAAAATTTTTTAAAAAAAGTTGATATTTATATTCAATGATATTTATATTATTTAAATGATTTCGCTGATATGTCCAGTATTGCTATTGAGTAATATGTGGTAAATAAAACTTAAATGAAGGTTGTTAAATGAAGACTTTTTATTAACAAGTTCCAAGAAATATTAAAAACGGACCGTCAATTTCGAAAATTCTACGATTTTTGGTACTCCTTTTTTATTAAGATATGAAACATAAAGGAAAAGTGACATTGGCGCGAAAAATTTTGTAATGGGCTAGAAAGAGGTTATTGTTTTATTTATAACATTAGACGGGGAAGATATCAGTTAAGCATGCGAGCTAGTTTGTAGTGGGAGAGAATTACCCTCTCCTTCCATATGTAACACCTGGAGATTGTTATAATTCTCTCTGTAAACTTTTGGCTTGTGTCATTAGCCTTGTCTTTTCCATTCAGCTGCCACTGCTGCCTAAATACTGCTATAAACTGCACAAAAGAAAAAACAAAACAATTATAAACAAATATTCAGCTTTAAAGGTCAAATTATTTTTTTTAACAAATTATTGTGTTATTCCTTAATCAGTTTTGTTTACTAATATGCTTGCTTTTTACAAATACTTTGTTTAATTATAATTTTTTAAGTTAATCCGATTTCTTTAGCACTTAATCTTTGGGATTTATTTAATAATAATAATAATCTGAAGCGTATAGGCTATATACGAAAGGACGGTACTAACTGATAGTACTATACAATGCAACAGGCCAGATATTATGTTACACAATAAAAAGGAAAACATTTTTCATAGATAAATGCAATTCCAAATACCCACCGCATGCAGAAATTAAAAAACTGAAAGGTTGCAAAAGTATGCCAGATCTTGAAGAAGAAATGAAGCGCATTTGGAAGAAATTGGAGCGAGTGGATACGCATTCACTAATTATGCCTATTACTGGGATTGTCCCCAATCGATCTGTTGGATAGCTTGGACGCTATTGGGCTATTAACAAAAAAAAAAAATTGTTTACAATTATGAAAAAATCGGTTGTCTTTAATGGAAGAAGAGTTCGAAATTTTTTAATATTAATGAATGGCATGCTTGGTTTTCAAACCCACAGATAATTTTAAAGGCCAGCTACAAATGTTGAGGGAATATAATAATGTACATTTTATCTGATATTCCTGCAATATTCTCTAATTAAGTTCAATTGAAAAACCAAATAAATCGTGTGAATAACTCGCACAGAATTCTCTTTATTCTTTTTATTTTTCACAGTTCTATTTATTTACACGGTTATTACCCAGTTCTAAATTTCTCACAGAACTGAAACATGACCATAGTAAATGTCTGTGAAAAATAATTAAGAATAAAAAGTCATATTTTCACTAAATCAATTTCTTTCAAACTCAGAATTTTGCCCACACATTTAATTCTTATTAATATTACATAGATAGACGATAGAATCGTATAATATATTAAAAATGGCACATTAGAGGAAAACCTAATATCACCCCTCCCCGGAAAAATCTTTTGACATAATAATACTTCATTTTATGATTAGTTGATAAACCAAATTTATGGAATACCGCAAAAAATACTGAAAAATACTCCTCGGTAAAGTGGTATTTCCGGTCGACCAACTGATTAAAACCTTATTGTCAGGTTTACTGGTAGTACCTAGAAGAAATATCAAGTTTCTACAACCTTCTGCAATTTTCCGTTTTTGTGTTATGCTGATCACACACACACAAAATAATTATATGTAACATTATTTGCGTATATTATTACGTTAACATTACGTACTACAAGAAACAGCTGGCCGATTGTAAGATCGTTAATTAAGGAAATTTTGCCATCATTAAGTACATTTCATTAAGCACATCATAAATTCTATTGGGATGGACATATTTTAATTTGAATTATATTCAATATGTTCTTAATAACATTTGTACATATTTTGGTATATGTTATCCTATTTATCTGTAAATAAACTCCCCATCAGCAGGGGTAGGTACTGAGGTGATAGGAAAACAAAAAAAAATAATAATCTGGTGTGAAACACTCACACAACTTTCTCTTACTCCAGTTTTTAGACCATTTTTTTGCTAAAAACCTCTTTTTTGGACTTAGGGGACCTCAAAATCGGATATTTTCATTGAAAATTCGATATCGAAAATATGACACGATTGCAAAATTTTAATTGACAATGGAGTTAGTATAGCAAATTTAATGAAATTCGTCGGTGTTTTTATGGAGAAAATCGCGAAAACTGAAAAAAAAAAAACTGTTTAGTAAAAGCGCACTTCCGGTTTACTAATTTTCTTGAAACTCGGAATTTTGGTATTTCTCTCTTTCTTTCTCTCTCTTTATTTCTAATTAATTTTGTCTAGAAGGTAGAATTGTAGAATCCACTAAGATAGCACTTTAGAGGCAGAAATAATCCCCTTAAATGAGTTTACCCGGAGAAATGTTTAAAAAAAAAAAAAAATATAGATCTTTGTGTGTGTAGTTAGTGAAAGAAAATCGTTGGAGCCTTTTTTCGAGAAAATTGTAAAAAAAAAAGAAAAGTGAAACAACTATTTAGTAAAGTGGTACTTCCGGTTGAGAAATTTGTTGACAGTTAACATATATATGGTCTGATCCCATGTTGATACCTAAACGAAATATGAAGTTTGAATTTTCTACGCTTTTTCGTTTTTGAGTTATGCTGTTCACAAAACACACACATACACACAAAGACCATTTGCTAAAAACCTCTTTTTTTTGACTCAGGGGACCTTAAAATCGGATATTTACAGTGAAAATTCGATATCGAAAATTTGACACAATTACAATATTTCCTCATAGTAGGAATAAGAAAGGTTAAGAAAGGATTGAACGAAGGATTATGGAGAGCCATAGACAGTCTGTATATAAGGACGAGGAACTATGTTCGAACAGCCAATACCAGCTCTCGGGAGTTCGAGACAACAAAAGGAATCTGTAAGTAGCGCCTTAGTCCGCTACTGTTCATAGTTGCCCTAGATGGAAGTACTTGAGAGGTGTCAAGTCAGAATGCGTAAATTTGAGGTGGGTGTTTTATTAGTATGGCACTCATTCGCTTGAACGTCCTAGCTTTCGCCGACAGTATAGACCTGATTGTTAGCAATGCTGACAACCTGCAATATAATTTGAACATTCTCCAGGAAGAGGCTAAGAAAAATTAATATGTCTAATCAATATAGTGAAGACGAAGACGATGGAGATTGGCAGGAAAAGGGGTCAGCCATTGAACGTTATGGTTAATCAGCAAGTTGAAAATTTGAAATATCTAGAAGTTAATATAAATGAAAAAGGCCGAATTCATAAAGAAATAAATAATAGGATCGCTTCGGCCGGAAGATTGTTTAATGCCTTAAAATGAGGATTTATAAACAAACAAAAAAAAATTAGTAAAAGCACTTGTAAGGTAACAATCTTTAAAAATATATACCTCCCAATATGGCAGTGAGTCATGGGCCCCCCACATCAAAACATCGTAGCCAAATCCAAGCAGCGGAAATGCGCTTTCTTCGAAGGATTGAGGGTAAGACGCGTAGGGACCGAATAAGGAACACTACGATAAGATCAAACCTAGATGTCAAACCTGTGGAGGAAGTACTAAGAGAAAGAAAACAGACTAAGATGGTATGAGCATTTGATGAGGATGGATATAGGGAGAGTGGCTAGGACATGGTATGAGGCAAAAATGCAGGGACAGCGAGATCAAGAAAGACCGCGAAGCACCTGGGAAGGCGTGGTCAGAGAAGATTTTACAGCAAGGAGACTGGAATGGGCCAAAAGAGCTAAATTGACGAAGGACAGAAATAGTTGGAAGGCACAACTGAAGGCAATCTCTACACCGTGAGGTAGAACAGATTTAGATTAAGAAGAAGAATAAGAAAAAGTAAAAAAAAGAGCATTTCTAAAAAAAAAACACTTTTCGGACTTCAAAACAAGCATTTCCTTGTGCAAAGTCAATTTCGAAAATTTGATACAATTGCAATATTTCTTCTTACAAGCACTAAGAGGAAGTAAATAACGTTAGTTTTCGAAAAATGAGGATTTTACAATTTAAAAATTTTCTGATCTTGGTTTAAGGTAAAAATACAATTTCTGTAATTAGTAATACGTTCCAATAAAATAAAATGTTTGCCTTCGATTTTCTTGGCATAGTTGGGGGGTGGGGGTGGAGATTGTTATTATTCAAGTATTTTATTATATAGCCATTGTAATAGATGTGTTAGTTGGATAGAATTTAGGTCTGGTTGATGAAATGAGAAGACTGGGTTAACACTGGTTAACTATGTGTAATAATAATAATGAGACACAGTCTGCCTGGGGTCTTTACAATAGTGAACGGTTAAGAAGCTAGTAGAGTGGTATATGGAAATGACACGAAGTGACTGGCGAGATGATGAACTAGAGTGAACTGTCCTCCCATGGACTGACTGTCCGTCGCTGTATTTATACAGTTTCTCCCACTCCAGTCCGAGAGAGTGGTTGGTTTTGTTTCTCTTCTCTGCTGATCTCTCTTTGGTTGCTGTTACAGACATATTTTGTAGAATTTAAATTCTCCACCATGAGTTTCAAGTTATGTGTGTGTGTGTGTGTGAGAGAGAGAGGGTGAATTTACATTGCTTTCAAAGAAAATTTCCCCGAATATGAACAAAAAAAAAGTTCTAGCTTAACAACTACACAATTATATATTCGTAAAAAATTAGTGCGTTTCGGCCAAAAAAAAAAAAAAAGAAAAGAAAAAAAAAATGTGGTAAAAATGCCAATGTTTCGCATGCTAACATCTGTGGAGCTTTTTCAGTGCCTCCGTGCAGGTGTACTGTCGTTGCAGACAACACTGTCCATCATCTAGTGAACCGTAATAGGCTCCTAGGAAGTGAAAATCTAAGGACAGCTCTATTGGACTCGAACTCGGGATCTCAGTATTGCTAGTTCCAACGCACTACCACTGAGTTATTCTCTTCTTTAGCAACTGTAATTTTAGCAATATTTCAATTGTTGATAACATTATGCAGGACATATGCAGTAATCTAGTAGCAATGGTGCTTAGAGCACTCCTTTCTCTAAAATCGTACATAATTCCCCTAAAACTACATATTCCCTTGAAAACTCTTTCAAATAAAAGTGATAGAACTAGAATATACAATAGCCTTGCGAAGAAAAAGAATGACGAAGATAGAAAATTTTGTTGGGACCATATTCGAGATAATCACAAAAAAGAACTGAACAATCCATTCAGTAAATGATGTCAGTTGAGGATTTTTTTTAGTTTTACTTCCTGTAGGATTTCATAGGTGATATACCATATGGAATATCAAATTTGAATTTCATGCAGTTTTCCATTTTTGACCTAAGCTGTTCTCTCTCTCTGAATCTCACACACACACACACACACACACACAACATACTATTTTCTAGAAACCTTATTTTCGTACGCTAAGAGCCTCTGAACGTAGTATTTCCGATGAAAAATCAATTTCGAAAATTTGATACGTCACTTCCGCTTACCAACAGGAAGAGGAAGTAAAAAGTCTGGTGTGAAACATTCACATTACATTTTCTTACAAACTTGAAATTTTGACTAAATTTAGTTGACTACAATAAGATTATAGTTTAGTATAGTATAGTTTGCGAGAACCTAAAATAAAACAATTGAGTAACCTTCCAACTCCCCCCCCCCTCCCCAGGAACCCTTAAAATCTACTTTGTCAGAAAAATGTTTCAAAACTAAAGTATTGTTTATATGTATATGTAGTTTGTTTACCAAGTTCAAAGAATGTACGAGTATCATTCAATAAGTAACGAGAAAAATCGCTATAGCTCAGAAACGGTTTGTTTAATCAATGCAATAGTTTCAGTGTGTCAAGTTGGCATCCTTGTACTTAAGTTTCTCATCAGCTGTTCGAGAGTATTTGGCAAGCATAACCTCAAATGTATTCAGTTAACAATGGCGAGTACGCTCGAGCATTGCACCACGGAAGAACAACGCTCAGGGATTAGATTTTTTTTTGTTGCAGAGGGTATCAAAGGTAGTGAAATCCACGAAGGAATGTTGAAAGTGTACGAGAATAATTGTTTGAAACGTTCGAATGTTTACAAATGGGTAGAACAGTTTAAAAGTGGCCTGCGATGAGCAACGGAGTGAACGACCGGTTGAAGTCGCAACTTCCTCCCTCGAATCTTGCATTAGCTAATGCTAATTCAGGACAACAGGCGTATTACTGTTAAACGGATAGCTGAAGAATTGCACGCCAACATTATTCAGAATAAGCTGCAGTACAAGAAAACTTGTGCGAGATGGGTTCCAAGGCAACTTTTATGGACGCCCACAATAAAAACCAGGTGGGAGATCCTTCCACATCCTCCCCTACAGCCCCGACCTCGCCCCATCGGACTTCCATTTTTTTTTTTTTTAATTTAAGGGTCCCAACATCTGTGGTCATATGCGCCCGGAACCTTCTCAGTGCACTGCCGGCCTCCGGACAGTGTGCTCTCGTTACAGACAACACTGTCCATCACCTGACAGTGAACTGTAGAGGCTCCTAGGAAGAGAAAATCTAAGGGTAGCATGGCTGGATTCGAACCCGTGATCTCCGCGTTGCTAGTCCAGCACGCTACCACTGAGCTAATCCCTTTCCTTCCATTTGTTTGGACCCCTTAAAGAGGCTCTAAGTGGGGAAACATTTTCTATCCAGGGGAAGAAGTTAAAAATCAGGTATAAAAAGTGGCTTCGAGATCAAATCAAAGAATTTTATGCCAGAGCCTAACGCAAGTTAGAAGAACGACAGGACAAGTGAATAAATATTGCTGGGGACTATGCTGCTGGGGACTATGTTGCAGGGGACAAGTGAATAAATATTGCTGGGGACAAATAAATAAATGTTGCTGGGGACTGTGTTGAAAAGTAGCCGAAGTTTTTTTATTGATAAAATAATTCGTTTTTTGAGCTACAGCGATTTGTCTCGTTACTTATTGATTGGCCTCGTATCATTAATCGAGAAAGTAGACATCTAAAAAAAAGAAAGTTTAGTAATGTCGTACACTCCCGTTCAACCGATTTTTTTTCAGTCTCTGAATTTTGTCAATAACTTGTAATTCTTATTAATTAATGTTGCATGGATGATAGCTCGTATAATAAATGGCACTTTAGAGGAAAGCTTAACCTTCCTAAAGTGAGTGTTCCCGGAACGAAATTTTCAAATAAAAATATACTGCGACCCTAATTAGTTAACAGTTGTTCAATCGAACTTTGAACAGAAATTTTGAACTATTCTTTAATCTCGTTCATAATGTTCAAGGTTTATTTTTATTTTGTTTTTAAATCGACCAGGCCAGAAATGAATTATTATCAGTCTGACGGTGTCAGCACTGACCTAGTTTCGTCCTTCTTTTTTGCGCTTACATAATTTAGACGCTTATATAATTGCGCTTGCAAACAAGAAATTTTGAGGTAAAACTTTTTAGATGTTAATTGCTAACATTTTATTCTTTCACTTAACTCAGTGGTGATAATGAATTGTTTAGCCTTGAGATAATTGTAATCGTTAATTCCCGCTTTGCTAAACAGGACATGTTAAGATAATATATTTGTTTTTAAATATGTTTTTGTATCTGGTAAATTGTTAGATTAAAATAGCTAATCAATGAAATATAGTTACAATATAATCTATTGTAGGAATAAGTAGGAAAAATGTGTGATGTATAAGATTATTAATTCTTAACAAAATATATATTTGTTTATTTAATTAGTAAGAGGAGTAATTGGTAATATTCTTGGTGACTGTGCTTGATTATATGCTAGTCGATACATTCATATCAAACAGGATGATAAGGAAAACAGGAAAACCGAATAGAACAAAAAATTCGGAAGTATTTCAGACCGCCAGTTAAATGAAAAGTGAGTTTTAGTTTTTTAGTTACGACCGGTTTCGCTTTATTGAACTTCAGCTAAAAGGTATTTATATTAATGTACAAATTTTTAGGTTTGATAAGTAGATCTGTTAGTAGAAGTTGGTAGTCGAGTTATATTATATATTAGAGGTTGTATAATTGAATTATATAACTTGTAGTAGACCTACTTATCAAACCTAACAATTTTTACATTAACAAATACGTTTTAGCTGACGATGCTTCAATAAAGCGAAACCGGTCGTAACTAAAGAATTCACTCATTTAAATAGTAGTCAGAAACGTCAAATATATGTACAATACTTCTTTGTAAATACTAGGCCACAAGATCTGAAATCTTCTTGTTGAATACAAAAATATTTTCCAGCAGTGCGAACCAACCGCCAGCATTGCAATTAAAGCTGTTTTGGATATACATACAGTAGCGCTCAAAAGTATTTTGACAAGACGAAATTTTGTCATTATCTTGTTTTCATGTAACACTTATATGAAAGAAATTTGGTGAATCTTAACTATCAATGTGTCCCCCCTCAGTTATTTTAATTTATTTTTTTAACAACATATTACCAGTAAAATAATTAATTATTTTGAAATATAATGGAAGTGTTGAATAAAAAAAAAAAAAAACCTCTCCATAAAAATGTACAAACTGTGCAACTTAATAAAACGGCCGGGTATTAATAATAAATACAATATTGTGAACTGTGGGAATCCATGTTTGCTTGTAGGGCATGTTTTTGTTTTGTAACAGACTGTACCTTCAGTGTGCTGCGTGAGCAGCGCCCTTCCATCCTTCTACTTGTTCCCCTATATGCCAATAAGTTCCCTCCTTCTATCGTGCTACGTTCATTCATTTAACTCCCTCCCCCTGCTCTACATATACAAACACGTCCAGTGATATTGCACATTATGAATAACATGGATCCCTGCAGGCATTGAATATCAACTAAAAACTATTTCTGTGTTTATTCCTCCAAATATTGACAAAACTATAAACTTTTAATAGTAACAATTTCTAGATTTTCCATTCAAACTGATTAGTTCGAGGAAGTACATATTATACAATGCACCTTTAAAATAAATATATTATAATATTAAGAATAATATCTTCTTATACATGTATCTATACTCTGGAAAGTTATATAAATAATAAGCTTAAATTTATATTTGTATTTATAAAAATATATGTTTGTATGACTGCCAATCATTCAATAATTTATTTGGATATAAAAGAAGACTATTCGTAGATTTCGGTGAACCGATTAAAATTGATCAGACCCTTGATTTTTCAGTGACAACTTTACGAGAAGTTGTTCATTTTGGTGATCAGTTTTCTTTGTTAAGGTTTGTTTGTGTTGGTACTTATATTTTAACTTTCTCTTTGAAATTGGAGATATTGAAAGATCCAGTAAGAAATTGGAGATCTTCTTAAATAAGGAAAGTGACCGACCATGGATGAATTGCAGTGTTTGTTACAATTTGAATTGAGTAGATCTGATATCAGTCAATACTTCCCCTAAAAGCCCTTCATGATAGTTTTAATTACTTATTTCACTTATTGTGTATACTGTTCTTACTTACTTACTCCCTGGCTCTACAGGTCGGGGTGACTCTTGGCCTTATGAACTATCCCTCTCCGATTCTCTCTATCCATAACCGCCCTCATCCAATTCCCCACTCCCAGCGCCCTGGCATCCCTCACCACTTCATTGTATACTGATCTTACAGTTGCGAAAATTTAATAAAAAAAAAATTCTGGTGTGAAACACTCACACGACTTCTCTAGTAACACAATTTACTGGGTACTGCGCTTCATTTGGGGGGGGGGGAAGCGCAACCTTCTCTCCAGCCTCTCCCAAAACCCCTCAAAAACCAATTTTCTTAAAATAAAAGTGATATATTTACCAATATATTTACCAAGTTTAATGAAATCCACCCTTTAAGTGGTGCTTCTCTGTCCCCTTATACCAAATTTCTAGTTTTTACAATCACGGCCGCTTCCCAATTCTACAAATTGTTATGTTTACTGTGTTGTGGTTGATTCTGCAAAGCAAGAAAGCATCAGAGACATTTTCCGTGATAGCCTGCTTCTTTTTGTGGTCATCGACCAGTTTCGGGCGCTCGCCCATCATCAGGATGTTTTTGTCAAACAGTGTAACAACACAGAATTGCACAGAGCAAATCAACAGGAGTGTATCAACTGTATTTGTTCTGTGCAAGTCTATCTTATTACACTGTTTGACAAAAAAACATCCTGATGATGGGCGAACCACAGTCGATGACCACAAAAAGAAGCTGGCTATCATGGAAAATGTCTCTGATGTTAGATTTACGTCATTAGAACATCGATCGGTCGGATTGCATTCGAGATAACTGCGTTAATAGATGGAGCATTGACTAATCTCCGGTTTTTACTTCCTGATTTTCTACAGTTTAAATTTGTGGTCTACTACTAATATCCTATTCTATAATTATTTCTCACATTTACCTTTTAAATTTCAAAGTTTTGTTTCAAAAATCGAATTCACTTCCGCTAGCGTTAATGAATTATCCAATAATATTCGTTAATATCGTTAACTAGCAATCACCAGCCGTTAAAGATGCAGGTTATATATTTCTGCAAACAAACAGCATAAATGCTGTAAGTGTAAGATCTTTGCTTTCTCTTAATTTTACTTACATAGCTGTTACAAAAAATAATGATGGTTCTAAAGATACTTCAATTATTAAGGACTAAATTTATTTCATAAACTTATAAATAGTCCTTTTACCCTGCTATTAAAAAAAAAAAAGTACAATTAAAATAACAAAATTAAAACAAAAAAAAAAGCGATTATTAGTTTATTTTTTAAAGATGTATGAATGTTTTTGTTTCGTATCATTTCTTTTAATATTCTTCACGTGTTACTTCATTATACTTCATTCTATTAAAATTAGATGACGTCATGTGTTGTTGATTAATTTATTTATCTTCCTCATTGAATTGTATATGAATGTTATATTTATTTTATTTTTAGACAAATATTATTATTATTAAAATATTTGTGTGTAAGCATATTGTGATCATAAAAATGTAAGGTCCTTTTTTTTTCTGTTTGTTGAAAGATTTACAACATCAGGGTATCTATCCCTTTTCCATTTAAGGGACAGTTTTTATAAGAATTTTTTCACACAGTGGGTTTTTATCTTGTTGTATGTTTTGGAAGGAGGACCGTTGGTACGTAATAGAATTCTTTCATTTATCATCCATTATTGACTTAGTTTGAACAAAATATTGATAAAAATTATAGAAATTGCTCGAATAATTTTTGATGCAAATATAGAAGATGTACGTCATGGGTGTGTATGTGTATCTTAATGCGTGTGTATGTATTTATTTATACATATTATATATAAATTGCACAACTAAAACTAAAAAAAAATCTCACATAACTAGGGGTGATCGATCATACGTCCCGAAAAAATCGGGACAGTCTAGGATTTTAGGGGATGTATCCCAGCGTCCCAAATAACGACCAAAAAAATGTCACGAATTATCCGACTAATGGAAAAAGTTTCTACAGTAGAGTAAAAATCTGGTGTGAAACACTCACACAACTTTCTCTTACTCCAGTTCTCAAAATTATAATTGACAAATTTTTATAGTTTGTGTACCAAAATCTAATGAAATTCGTCGAAAACTAAAAAAAAACAAAAAAACTGCCCAGTAAAAGCGCACTTCTGGTTTACTAATTTCCTTGAAACTCAGAATTTAGGCCATCTATTTATTTCTAGTTAATTTTGTTTGGATGATAGAATTTATGAGAGCACTTTAGAGAAAAATATAACCCCACTCCTCCCCTAAAAGTGCCCTTAAATGAATTTTCCCAGGGAAATGTTTCAAATAAAAGTTATAGATCTTTGTATGTTTAGTTTATGTATGAAGTTTCAAGAAAAAATCGTCGTGTAAAAAACCATTTAGTAAAGTGGTTAAAGTAAACGCCCTTCCGGTTATCCGATTTTTTTCAAACTCAGAATTTCAACAACATATTCAATATTCTAATTAACATTATTTAGATGACAGAATTGGCCAATGAACTGAAATAGCACTTTGGAGGAAAACCTAACCCCCATCCTTCCCCCAAAAGTGTCCTTAAATGAATTTTTCCAGAGAAATGTTTTAAATAAAAGTCGTAGCACTTTGTATGTGTAGCTGGCACATTTAGTTTGAAGAAAATCGTTGGAGCCATTTCTGAGAAAAACGCAAACAACTAGTAAAGTGGTATTTCCGCTTGAGGAATTTTGACAGATAACTTACAGTCAGATCCCATGGTGATACCTAAACGGAATATTAAGTTTCAAGTTTCTACGGTTTTTTGTTTTTAAGCTTTGCTGTTCACACACACACACACACACACACACACACACACACACAACACAGACCATTTGCTAAAAACCACTTTTTGGACTCAGGGGACCTCAAAACGGATATTTCCGGTGAAAACTCGATATCGAAAATTTGACACGATTTATAATACTTCCTGTTACTAGGAGTAAGAGAAAGTAAAAATATACAAATCGTTACATTTATATTTTACTTTTACTGAGAGTATCTTAATAAACAATGTGTATTGCCTTTGCACTAGTGGAGCTGCCGTAAAATCTTGCACTATGTTTGTTCTTATTTGTGCATACGCCCTATATTATGAATAAGTTACTTTGGAAAAATATTAACCAACTTGTCCCAATTTCCACTGTCAGATTAAAGTAGAGTTTTTAGAGTTTAAAGTCCCACCAATGTCTAAAAAAAAAAAAAACAGTTTTTCAGACTCTGGGGACTTCAAAACGTGAATTTTCGGAGAAAACTCGATAATTTGACTTGATAATTTTCTTAAAAGAGTAGTTTTTACTTTCTCTTACCCCCTTGTAAGAGGAAGTATTGTAATCGTGTCAAATTTTCGATATTGTGTTTTCACCGGAAATATCCGTTTTCAGGTCGAGTCCAAAAAAGTGGTTTTTAGCAAATGGGTCTGTGTGTGTGTGTGAACAGCATAGCTCAAAAACGAAAAACCGTTGAAAGCTGAAACTTGATATTCCGTTTAGGTATCACGATGCGATCTGACTGTGCGTTATCTGTCAAAATTCCTCAACCGGAAATACCACTTTACTAGTTGTTTTTTTTTTTTACTTTTTTGCGTTTTTCTCAAAAATGCCTCCAACGATTTTCTTTAAACTTGATACATCAACTACATATACAAGGGGCTACAACTTTTATTTGAAACATTTCTCTGGGAAAATTCATTTAAGGGCATTTTAGGGGGAGGGGTGGGGTTAGGTCAACCCCCTAAAGTGCTATTTCAGTTTGGTCATTTAAATAAGGTTAATTAGAATTAAATTTGTTGTTGAAATTCCGAGTATGAGGAAAATCGGATAATCGCAGGTGCCGTTTTAATACTTTAAATGATTTTTTTCACTTTTTCGCGATTTTCTCATAAATGGCTACGACGATTTTCTTGAAACTATACATATAAACTAAACATACAAAGATCTACAACTTTTATATAAAACATTTCTCTGGAAAAATTCATTTAAGGGCACTTTTAGGGGAGGAGGTAGGGTTATAGCTTCCTCCAAAGTGGTATCATACTTGATTATACAACTCTATCATCCAAATGAAATTAATAGAAATAAATAGATGGCAAAAATTCCGAGTTTGAAGGAAATCAGTAAACCGGAAGTGCGCTTTTAAACTGAATAGTTTTTTCAGTTTTCCACAAATTTCATTAAATTTGGTGCACAAACTATAAAATTTGTCATTTATAATTTTGAGAACTGGAGTGAGAGAATGTGTGAGTGTTTCACACCAGAATTTTTTTTTTTTTAGATTTGGTTACAATTCGTAACTCACCTTCCATATGATGGGACCATCATTGTATACGTTTTATATTACTCTGTTATATGGTAAGATGCTATTTATATTCTGATCGGAAGTTAAATATAAAACCTGCCTTTAAAAAAAATAAGACATTACCATATCCTTAATATGTGTGGTTTACTTATCAAGTTTAACGAAATAATACCATACATCCGGAGCTTTTTTCTATAAAATTATAAAACCTAAAAAAAAGTCGCAAACTTGATATTTTTGTAAACTTCTTTTTATTTTTCCTTTTTTATTATATAAATAATTGAACTTAACGGTACTTTTTAAATAATACTGTAGAGAGAAGTCGGTGGGTCCTAGGTCTATCTCGAAGTTTGTGAGGTCTTTCAAAAAAATTGCTAAAAATGAACAAATCTAATTAAATACATTCTCAGTTTCTGTTTACGAACCAGATTTTTTTATTTTTATATTTTGAATCACGTGAGTTTCAACAAACAAAATATTATTGCAAATGTGGGAACGTCCGCAATGCTGGATAACTTCAGGTATTTTATCCGTCGTAGCATGCACATTGATTTTGTTCCTGGCCGGTTTTGGATTTTCATTCTTCGTCAGAGCAAATTCACGACCAAGGTCGTGTAGAGAGTTCACGTCAACGTAATGTTTCTGCTACACTCGCACTTGTTAGTTGTATATATGTGGGGAGGTTATAATGGTTATGAACATAACCTTATATGACGATGGATGAAAATCCGAAACCGGTCAGGATCAAAATCAATATGCATGCTACGACGGTAAAATACCTAACAAAATATTATATTAAACTTTACTTCTTAATGTTTTACGTAAGTAGTAAAAATAATAGATTATAATCATATAAAATCAATCTTTTATTTTACATTATTTCTATGACCTATAAAGTAAAAAATCTGGTGTGAAACACTCACACAACTTTCTCTTACTCCAGTTCTCAAAATGATAATTGACAAATTTTATAGTGTGTGTACCAAATTTAACGAAATTCGTGGAAAACTGAAAAAACTGTTCAGTAAAACGCACTTCCGGTTTACTAATTTTCTTGAAACTCGGAATTTCAGCCATCTATTTATTTCTAACTAATTATGGTTGGATGATAGAATTGTATAATCAACTAGGATAGCACTTTGATGAAAATCCAACCCCACCCCTCCCCTAAAAGTGCCTTAAAAGAATTTTCTCAGATAAATGTTTTAGATAAAAGTTGTAGATCTTTGCATGTTTAGTTTATATACGAAGTTTCAAAAAAATCTTCGGAGCCATTTTTGAGAAAATTGCGAAAAAGTGAATAAATCATTTAGTAAAGTGGTAAAGTAAACGCACTTCCGGTTATCCGATTTTTTCAAACTCAGAATTTCAACAACATATTTAATTCTAATTAACATTATTTAGATGCAGAATTGTCTAATAAACTGAAATAGCACTTTAGATGGAAACCTAACCCCACCCCTCCCTCAAAAGTGCCCTTCAATGCATTTTCTCGGAGAAATGTTTCAAATAAAGTTGTAGCTCTTTGTATGTGTGGTTGATGTTTGAAGTTTAAAGAAAATCGTTGGAGCCATTTTTGAGATAATCGCAAAAAAGTAAAAAATCCAACTAGTAAAGTGGTACTTCCGGTTGAGGAATTTTGACAGGTAACGTAGTGTCAGATCCCACGGTGATACCTAAACGGAATATCAAGTTTCAACTTTCTATGGTTTTTCGTTTTTGAGCTATGCTGTTTCACATACATACTACACACACACACACACACACACACCACCACACACACACACACACTGACACTACACACACAACAGACCATTGGCTAAAAACCACTTTTTGGACTCAAGGCCCTCAAACGGATATTTCCGGTGAAAACTCGATATCGAAAATTTGACACGAATACAATACTTCCTCTTATTAGGAGTAAGAGAAAGTAAAAAATAAAAAAAAAAAACAAAATGATAATAAGTAGTCGATTCAATGATTTTTATACGGTTATATAAAAATATCAATATGCAGACCTATTTGCCAGAATAGTAATGCATAAAATTGTGGTTGTCAACTATTGATGGTGTTCAATCTTTATAATTTTGACAGAAATGTTTTGAACTATTTTGACAGTTGATGACAGTTTTTAAAAAGGTTTTTAAAACATGTCAATGTCGTCCCAGCTTACTACATACTTATAGACATGATATTGTTGGATTTTATGGATCCAAAATAACTTAGTGGAACGTATTAAGTTATCATGGACCAGCTGGTAGAACCTTTTTCTATCATTCATCTCAATTATACTATCACAGTAACTTACGGAATCAATTAATATTGTATTGTCCAAAAACCAATTTAATCCAATACCTTTTTAGAAAATTCTAAATAACAGTGGGTTATTAATAACCAAAATAATTATTACTAGGAAGGTATAGATAATAGTATAGATATTTGGAAATTCGCGTTCGGCTTTGCGAATGTCTAAAAGCCGCTTTAAAGGCATCAAAGAGCGAATGCTTGATATACATTCCTTTATATGTACAAGAGAAGCCATTTAGCTGTGTCACATTGGCAGAGTAGGTATGTGTGATAGAAACTTTGTAAGTTTAAAACCAGTTCACTTCAAGAAATTTGATGAACTAATCTGTTTGATTGATGAAAAAAAAGCAGCTTCTGTGACGGATAAACTCACAAATATTTTTTACTTTCTCTTACTCCTAGTAAGAGGAAGTATTGTAATCGTGTCAAATTTTCGATATCGAGTTTTCACCGGAAATATCCGTTTTGAGGTCCCCTGAGTCCAAAAAAGTGGTTTTTAGCGAATGGTCTGTGTTTGTGTGTGTGTGTGTGTGTCTGTGTGTGTGTCTGTGTGTGAGTCTGTGTGTGTGTATGTATGTGAACAGCATAGCTCAAAAACGAAAAATCGTAGAAAGTTCAAACTTGATATTACGTTTAGGTATCACCATGGGATCTGACGGTGCGTTATGTGTCAATATTCCTCAACCGGAAGTCCCACTTTACTAGT
>JAAEAF010002393.1:0-10920 GCA_011037195.1 Triatoma infestans
ACAAGGGGAAAGTACTCGATATTCCTTTCCCCTTTATAATAAATAAACTAACCTAATTGGATGAAGTACTCAATATTCCTTCACCCAGATTCACTTAATCTAAGTACTAACCTAAATTCTATTATATACATTTATAGATCTTAAATAAGTAAATAGCCTCCTTGTGTAAGGAGAACCCTCGTGTAAAATAGCGCGCTTGTCATATGGCAGGCCTGCTTCTTCCCGTTGTGTACGCAGAGCCTGACATCCTACCAACACATGTGCCACCGTCAGCCTTTCTCGGCATCGAGGGCACCTCGGTCTTCTTTCACCAATAAGGAGGTGCCCATGTGTCACACGTGTGTGACCAATCCTTAGCCTCGTAAGTATAACTGATTCATGCCGCGGGAAGTTCTCGACTGTAGCATTTCGCACACATGGCTTAATTTCTTTTAATTTTTCATTTGTTCTGTCCCACTGACTTTGCCATTTTTTATTTATAACATTTTTCATGAAAATTTGTAAGTCAGTGGGACGCACAGGTGTGACAACTTCAGTATAAGTGGAGGCAGCTCGTTTGGCTGCCTCGTCCGCCTTTTCGTTACCGGACACACCAATGTGGCCCGGCATCCAGGCGAACGTCACCCTTTGACCATGTGCGCTTAGTTGAAAGAGCAAATTGTATAACTTTATGACCATTGGTCTGTCGAGAATTTATCCCGGAGAGCCATTAATACGCTTAATGAGTCCGCCAATATTAGTGACTTATTATATCTTTTTTCTTTTATCAAGTTTATGGCCTGGCAAATTGCGAACATCTCTGCCGTGTACACGGTTGCATACTGAGGGAGTGTCCAACTCAGGGTAACTCCCTCCGTGTACACGGCGCTACCCACGCCGTCGCCTATCTTCGACCCATCTGTAAAGATAGGTCGGAAATCGTTATAGAAGTTTAACAGTTGTAATAACTTTTGTCTATAGACGACGGATGGTGTTTCTTCTTTTTTGTATATTGCCAGGTCCATGCGAACGCTTGCGGAAGGTAATAACCAGGGAGGTGTGAGAGCAAAGCCCCAACCCTCCACTGGCCCAAACTCGATTCCCTCCGCTTCTAACATTTCTAGAGCTCGGACCCCGAGAGGTCGCGTCCGCGAACGTTGATGGCGGAATTCTTGTTCATGTGGGCTCTCGAATATGGTGTGAAATAACGGATGAAACCGCTTTCCCCATATTCCGGCGATGTAGGTCAGGGTAAGCTGTTCTCTTCTAAGCTGAGGTGGTAACATCCCCGACTCTACATAGAGGCTCTGTAAAGGACTGGTTCGGAAGGCGCCTGTGAATAACCTAATACCTTCATTGTAAATTCTATCTAATAACTTCAGGCGTGACTTGCGCGCTGAGCTATATATTGGCGCTCCATATTCCAGTTTGGAGCGAGTAAGTGCGATGAAGATACGCTTTAAGATCTCCCGCTCCGCACCCCATTTATAGCTGCCAAGAAATTTTAAAATATCGAGGGTTCTCCTTGCTTTCTTTTACATGTATGGTCTATATGATCCTGCCAGGTTAACTTAGTATCGAATATGAGGCCCAGGAATCGGATGCTTTCCTTATATTGAATTGGTGTGCCATCCAGAAACAAACTGGGAGGGCTATGCTCATGCCTCAACCGGCGAAAGTGTAGGCACACCGTCTTTGTCCTAGAGAATTTAAATCCGTTCCTAGAAGCCTCATCAGCCACTCTGTCTATTGCCTGTTGTAAGGTTTCTTTGACCTCGCAGAGATCAGCCCCTGATAAATAAAGTGCGAGGTCATCAACATATAAAGATACTTGGAGTGGGTCACCTACAACTTCGGCTAGACAATTAACCGCCATCGTGAATAAAGTAACACTCAGTACCGACCCTTGAGGTATTCCATTCTCAAGATGATGTGGGTCCGAAAGGACCGACCCCAATCGCACTCGGAACCTTCGTGACTCTAAAAAGCCACGGAGGAACCTCAGCAGTTTCCCTCTCAACCCCCATTCTGACACTTCCGCAGAATCGCATATTTCCACGTTGTATCGTAAGCCTTCTCAAGATCGAAGAACACGGCCAGCACATGCTCTCTACGCATAAATGCATTTTGCACATAGACCTCGAGACGACTCATCTGATCCAACGTGGAACGATATCTGCGGAACCCCGCTTGATGCTGGCTGTAAAATCCTCTTGTTTCTAGGACATATATTAATCTATAATTGATTATAGATTCGAGGACCTTACTCAAGCAGGTGGTCAACGAAATAGGTCTGTAACTAGAGGATCACTGGGGTCTTTCCCTTCTTTGGGGATCGGTACAATCACTGCTTCCCGCCAACCATCAGGGTATTGACCGGTATCCCATATGCTGTTGTACAGCCTAAGAAGGCTTTTCTTTCCAATAGCGTTCATATTTTTAATCATGGCATATGGGATTCCATCCACCCCTGGAGAAGTATCTTTGCATGTTTTTAAAACATTTTCTAATTCTTGAATTGTCAGCGGTTCATTATAAGCTTCATTGATAGCGGTTTCAAAGTCGAGTGGTTGTCTCTCCACGTCACCTTTTCGCCGGAGGAATTCGGCCGAGTAACCTTGTGTACTAGAAACTTGAGAAAAATGTCTGGCAAAGGCCTCAGCCACGTCTCTCGGCTCAGTGACGACGACATCGTTAATTATTAGAGCTGGTATCGACGGAATTCTGCGCCCACCAGAGAGGGATCTTACCTTATCCCACACCTCCTTTAACGTCGTAGATGTAGAAATCTTTGACACATAGGAGGTGAGGGTTACCTTTTTTGCTTCTTTGATTATAAGCTTCTCTCTGGCTCTAAGTCTTTTAAATTTTATTAAATTCTCCTCCGTCGGATACCTTTTAAATTTATTCAGGGCCTGCTTTTTTGCCACATTGGCTGCTTTGCACTCCGGAGTCCACCAGGGGACGGGTTGTCTTGCGATTTTCCCGCCAACCCTAGGTATGGTACTGCCGGCTGCATGAATCAACGCCTTTGTGAATGTACTTGCATCGTGGGTGACATTTCCTGTAGGGGTGGGTGTCACCACTTCGGCGGCATAAGCAGGCCAATTTGCCCTTTTGATGTCGTATCTCCAAGGTATGATATAATCTGACCTGGAGATGGAGGTCGATACTAAGATTGGAAAATGATCACTATGGTATAGTTCATCTAGCGTGGTCCATTCAAAGCGAACTGCAATGGTGGGTGATGCCATACTCAGGTCAATTGCACTAAAGTCACCCGAGTGTGCATTAAAATGTGTTGCTTCACCACTGTTGAGGAGCGTCATATTAGCGTTGTCTATAATATCCTCAAGAGTTCTGCCTCGAGCATCAGTTCTAACTGACCCCCACCAGGTGTTGTGACTGTTGAAGTCTCCCATCAACAACACCGGGGCAGGGAGCTGCGAGAGCAGATTCTCCAGATCACCCCTCCGCCAGAAGATATCCGGCAGGTATATACTGGCTAACGTGATCTGCAGTGGTGTGGCTAGGCGCACGGCAACAGCTTGTAGGTTAGTTTCCAGGGTTAGCCGTCTGCTGGAGATATTATCCCGTACACAGACGGCCACACCACCGTGCGCCCTCCCACCTGGGGCAGGTTGTACCTCTTTACTATATACGATATACCCAGGGATTCTCAAACATTGCCCTGGACGAATCTTTGTTTCCTGGAGGCACAACCCGAAAGGACGTTGTTCCGCCACCATTCGGCGTAGTCCTTCTATATTACTCGTGTAGCCCCGCATATTCCATTGAAGAATGGACTCACACATATATATATTTGAAGATAGTACCTGGCAGAATCTTTCTAATACCTAATGAAAGCATATTTACAAGTGTTATTGTATTATTTTTGACATTACTAAAAGTGTTACATGTATTCATTAGTACATAATGTATGAGATATGGATGCTGAATCATAAGAATCGTCTGTTTAATCAGTGGCACAATTTTTCCTGGATTTGCCCTTGGGCCAACCCTTCTTTCTTCGTCTGAGAGGTTGATCTGATGTATTCCCTCCCTCCGATTCTGAGGCTTCAATGTCCGTTCCCATTTGCAGCCATTGCTGTTTTGGAGAGCGGACACTGTCGCCGGAGGACGTTTGAAGGTCCTTCGTAATTTTTACCCTTCTCCTTATTGGGAAGGATGATGGCAATAAAAATGTAGCTTCTTTCCTCTTAGGAGAGCGTTTTGGTGGGCTCACCACCTTCCACTCCCCTTCGGAGGGGGCCATTTGCTTAGGTGGAATTAATCCCACCATTGTGCCACACCCACTGGTTGTGGGAGTGGTTATTGGCAGCCTTTCGGCTACCAGAACCCCCAAAGGGGGATCTTGTTTTGGTGGCGGGATTTCTCCCACCTTTATAGTAGTTCCCCTTATGGCAGGGGAAGAATTGGGTGGTGGGATTTCTCCCACCTTTATAGTAGTTCCCCTTATGGCAGGGGAGAAATTGGGAGGCGGGATTTCTCCCACCTTAACGATGGTTCCCCTAAAAGCGGGGGAAGAACCTCTAATTGTTTGCCCTTGAATCTGGGCAGGGGCTAGACATTGTGCCACTGAAGTGGGTGCCCTCAATTTTTCTGCAAAGGTAACTTCTTTGGAAACGTAGGATTTACTTTCAACAATTGCCTTAGCCTCATGGTAGGGCAATTGTTGTAGTGTCTTAACTTTCTGTATTTCTTTTTCCTTCACTAGAGTCGGGCACCCTGTGGATCTGGCAGTATGGTCTCCGCCAGAGTTTACACATATTATTGGCGGTGTACACTCTCCTTCATGCTTAAGTTTTCCGCATATGCAAACCGCATCAGTAGCTTTACATCTTGCAGATGTGTGTCCGAACTTTTGACAATTGAAGCACCTCATTGGTGAAGGGATGTAGGGACGCACCTTAAGCTTGTAGAAGGCTGCATCTATCGTCTGTGGTGGCTTCGGACGATCGAAGGTGAGGACAAGAGAAGCGGTATCCACTAGGGATCCGTCCTGTCTTCTCTTTATTCTCCTCACCTCTATTACCCCTTGCTCTGCCAGACCCTCTTTTATGTCCTCAATCGAGCTGTTTAAAAAGTCCCGACAAGTGATCACACCCTGTGAGCTGTTTAACCTCTTGTGGGGACTTGTCTCCAATTCAGCATCCATATATTTTTGCAAATTCAAGATAGCCTTAGCTTGTATGCGATTCTCAGCTTCTATGCAGATAGAGCCATCATTGAGTTTTTTGACATTCTCGTTTTCCCTATAATACTCTTAATAAACTTATGCAGTTTGAAGGAACATTCATTTGAGAATGTTCCTTCTTTTTTCCTAACTATAAAAAATCGACCCCAATTATCTTCATCTAAATCGATAAATTTTATACCTACCTCAGTTGTCTTCCTGTGGCCTCCCTTGGCTTTCTTCCTCGGAGGAGAAGAAGGGTTGTAGGGTTGCAGCGTAAACTGCATCCCAGAAGAAAGTTTTCCGTGGTCGCTGTCCGTGTCCATGCCAGGTCTGAAGCCAGTTAAATCCGATTGGTTAGGGGGAATGGGAGAGTGGAGGGTGGTGGAAGTAGAGGGGATGGTGACAGGAACATTTTGGGTTGAGGTGAGAAGAAGAGGATTAGTTGGTGTAGGGAAAGGACTGGAGAGAGGAAATTGGGAATTAGGAATTGATAGGCTGGGCCCAGAAAAATTATGATTATCCATGTTAATCATATAAGTTTCATCGAGATCCGTGGTCCCGCCTCCTCGGACGATCAAATGCACCCGGTTACTGTCCGGGTAGACCATCGCACCTCGATATAGTCGGGTGCCGCGGAAGACAGCGTTCCAATATTGAAGCATCGACCCGTGCCCCCGCGGCCCCCCTCCTAACCCTAGGAACCCGCCTGAGGCGGAATTCCCTAGCCTTCCTGGAGTCGGGCTATCCCCCAGGTAGAGCTCTCGGGTGAAGCCGAGGCCAAAGACATGTGTTGGGATCGGACGCCCGCAGGTCGTCGTCTCCCTCAATGCCCAGGATCCCCTTTTCCACCCTAGCCCCAAAGCCTCGTGCCGGCAAGCACGAGGGAGAGATATTTATACTCCGAGCTCTCAACGAGTGCGTGTCCTTGTTCATGCAGTGTGTGTGGTCGTCTGTAAAGTGCCGAGTGTTCAGGTGTGAGTGAATGTGTGTGGTGGGGAGCTCAAGTTTACCTGTGGGTGCGCTGAACCCAAGTAGCTGCACACAACAACTACCTCTGCAGGTCCTATGTGTAGAGTGTAGTGTTAAGGATGTCAGTATGAGCGTATTGTAGTGTTGTTAGGCTGGGAAACCCGCAGGGACGCCTAGATCCCTGAAGAAGTGGCTAGTCCACTTCCCCCTACGGGGTTACAAGTATTATTGTGTCTATAATTGTAGGATTTGTTAGTGGCGGCATATTTATGGTCTTTCTAAAATAATGTGTCCGGAAACTAGTTTCATATTATAAAAGTAATAGGTTATTATTTGTAGCAGGTAACATTTTAATTTTTTTTTTTTTTTTATACAAGAATGTACAGCATAAGGGGCCCACGTTCTACTCGGACCCACAATATCTCCTTGTCAAGCGTTTCTTGTGGACTCGCAAGCGGCAATTATTGCCGAGTGGCCACGCGTTACTCACTGCAAAGGTGTACTCTCACAG
Source organism: Triatoma infestans (assembly GCA_011037195.1). Lineage (NCBI taxonomy): Eukaryota > Metazoa > Arthropoda > Insecta > Hemiptera > Reduviidae > Triatoma > Triatoma infestans. The sequence goes on from JAAEAF010002393.1 coordinate 6,660, forward strand.
TTAAACCACAAAGGTTTCAACATGAGGATCCAATAGGTACCCTGGCACGTCGGGCTAGAAGGGAATGAGAAGGCGGATATTCTGGCTAATAGAGATGCTAATGAGAAGCAATGCCAAGAATCCTTAGCACCCAGACACAAAGGGCGAATCGAGCCGGTGATCAAGCGCAGCAGCGGCGATATAGAGATCAGTGGTAGCGCTCTGGACAAGCTTCCGGAGTTCCCGGGCTTGAATCCAGCATGCTGCCCTTAGATTTTCCTCTTTCTAGGAGCCTCTACAACTCACTGTCCGGTGATGAGCAGAATCGTCTACAGCTAGAGAACACTGCTTGGAAGCCGGCAGTGCACTGAGAAGGCTCCGGGAAGGCGCAATAGATCTTTCAGGTCGTAGTGACATAAACCTCTTCAACAATCTACAATGTGTGTGTGTGTGTGTGTGTGTGTGTGTGTGTGTGTGTGTGAAAAATAGCTGCAATTTTCCTGTATCGTCTGAATTCATTAAGTTTGTATAGAAGGCGTTGTTTAATTTCATAATGATAATTTCTGTCACACACTATACTAAATAGTGGTAGTAAATGGAATTTTCTTCTAGAAATTGGGTCCATCGGATTTTCTTTAAATTTGTAATTAAGTACGTCATATAAATTCATTAGTTTTATTTAAAACATTTTTTTCCTTGTAGAAAAACTAATGTTACAGGTGCCTGGAAAATCTGACAGAAATCAAGTATTGTTAATAAGAAATGCATTTGTCACCTACACGCTATACCCTCATCGGCCCTCACAGAGCTTGCATACTGTTATAATAAACTAAACGTTCTAGTAAAATATTACATTTACATGTAATTTTATCATTTGTAATTGTATTAAGTAACTGAAGTTAGGAAAAATCGTGTGATTTTTTCAAACTAAATTTTTTTGATAACTAGTTTTCCTTTTAAGTAGTCATCTGATTACAAAATAAACTTTTTTGAAAGTTAGCTGGTCCAAAAATATAACACTTCTTAATTCCATGTTTCAAGAAATTATATTTTCATTTTCATCCTACAAGAAAATATGAATGTATTAATTAACAAAGAATAAAAAAATAAATCAAAAATTGAAATAAACACTGAACTGAGAAAAAAATAAAATATTTTAATTGTGAACTTGCATACTGTCTTATCTTCTTCAGAACAGAAAATATTGTTTTCTCAGTTCAACATGCTTATTTCAAATTTATTATTTTTTTCTATTTTGTTACTTAATTCATTCATATTTTCTTGTAGCCTGAAGATGGAGATATGATTTTCCGAAACGTCGACTTAAGAAGTGTATTTTTGGACTAGCTAACACTTAAACAATTTTTTTGTCCTTCATTTTTAATTATTGTCCAAAATAGCTGAAAGAATTTAGAAACATATAATTTCGGATTAATCTGTAACGTTCAACCTGTATTTATCCAATTGATTCAAGATTATTTTTAATACACAACTAAAAAGATCATTCGCTGTAGCATATCGTTCCTGATTATTAAGTCTTTAGAAGCGCAATTTTCACGGCAAAATCCACCCAAAAAAGGATAATTTTCAATTAGAGCTAATTTTCAGTATATCATACAACAGATTACGGAAAAATATAATGGAATAAGAAAATGAAAGTACAATAATATAAATACAAAACTTACAATTAAATAATGTCAAAAAACCTTCTATAAAATTGAATGGTGAATGACTGAACAATAGTTATAAATGATGCCCATAGGGTGCAACACCTACTGGGTGCTTTTTATTATGTGAACATTTTTTTATTCTTTTTAAAGAATATTTTTGTTCAATCAAAAGATTTTATTGTGATATTACTATTATGGATTAGGCTAAATATCTGAATAATGTCATACAAAGTAAATATTATATATATATGAGCAATATAAATAGATCAAAATAGGTCATTAGATTTCTTTAAAAAAATATATAATTTGTAGGTTTCTTTGATAAGAATACATTTTTAATTAGTAGCTTTTGAATAATTCATATTTTGGGCAGTATTAAAATTATGCAACAATAATGAACTAACCTGTGACGATGTTGATACGCCATCAGAAGACTGATTCTGTTCCATCAGATTATGAAATAATTCGTTGGCCAAAAAGTTATCTTGATTTGTTATGTGTGATATTACCGCTTGATACCAATAATTCTCCAGCCAGTTCTGTAATTAAATTCAATTGTAATCAAATCTTAGTTATCGTACAAATGTATTTTTCCGTCCTCACCTTTCAGCATAGAAAGAAAAAACAAATTTACTTGTTTTTCAATTCACGAATCCTCGAAAATTTCAAAATGTTTCTCACTATTTACTATTTACAGAACAACATTCCAAATTTAAGTTATATTTTTTGGACTTGGTAAATATTTCTAAACTAATTGATGTTAGGTATTATTTTATTAAAAAAATAAATTGTGTATAAAAAATACATTTATCTTTCTACAATAAATAATATGGTTTTTCCCTAGGCCATTTTGAAACTGACACGTGTATTATGTATATATATATATTTTTTTTTTTGACTTAGCTGTCTTTTACGAGACACCCATATTGTGTGTAATATATTTTTATTCACAAAGAAGAGAACTGATTGGCAGATTACAACCTATTGGTGGGTTACATTATAATCTAACAGTTTTGATATGTTTATATTACATAAATGCTTATAACTTATAAATAATTAATAAATTAAACATAACTGATAAACGATAAATGATTGTATATAACAGTGCCATTAACCTGTCTGCACCTCCATTCCAGAACGGCAATATCAACAAAATACACAACATTCTACTACAAAATCATTATCCAAATCACCTCATCCTGAAAACATTCCATAAACTAAAAAACAACCTTCCAAAAGCTAAAAACCTCATACCATTCCTGGAAAACGGCGTTAATAGTTTTCTTTAAGCATCTTATACTATCTACACTTATTAATACCTATCACTTTTATTTAAAACATTTTTCCAAGAGTTCTAGAGGAGCTGAAAAGTTAAGTTTTTCTCTAAAGTGCCAAATCAGTGATATATCCGACCAACCAGATGTATATAACGTTAAGACTTACTTTAAAAGAACTATCTCAGTATTGTTTAGCGTTCGAATTGTTATATAACATTTCGAACAAATCTCAAATTCTTAAGTAATTGTTTCAGAACTATGAGAATTGATTAAAAGAATTTCCAATTGATTTTCTAGACAAATGTTTTACACTATGTCAATAGTTTCAATTACGTAATTTTAAATGATTCATGGTTTGGTGTAGTACTTTAGATGTAATGGAATTTTGGACTTTTCTCGAAAAAGGCTTCAAAGAATTTCTTTAAACATGAAATATAAACCTACTAATTTTATTTGGAATATTTTTCCGAATAAGTGTTTTGGGGGAGCTCTAAGGAATCTGACAGATTTCAAGTGGTAATCGGGTGGATATAGGTGGTGTCTTGTGAAGTACCGGTGTAATCACATTCCGATCCTACTGTTTCCAACCTATATACACACTACTATAGTATATATGGTACGGCTATTTATGTGCGTGTTTCACATCAGATTTTTCGCTTCTAAAAAACGGCTTTTGCTTTAATGAAAAGTTGCAAAAAAAATTATATAAAGTCATTTTGGATATATATGTAGCATCGCAGTATCATGGAGAAATATAGGATCCTTTCTAATGACCAGTGCCGGATTCTTAGCACATTAATTATGATGCCAAGCTTCTTATTCTTCGAAGTGGACCTGTGAATCATCAGTTTCACTTGCTTTCAAAAACTTGTGGCGAAGAACTCCTTTGTGATGAATACCAAACTGACACCATAATTTTCTGAGGATGAGGGCTTGGTTTTGGCACTTCCATGTTTAGATGATTCATTAATATCCAGCACTACACTCATCATTTAGAACTGTCATATAAGATCTATTTCTCATGCATTATATTCGGTGCCAAAAAGATAGATGCTATCGATATCTAAACAAAAGAGAAGATGCAAATTCTATTATTTCCCCACTTTTGGCTGCCATTTAACTCATGAGAAACCCAAGAAATAAAGTTTTTCACATTTTCGGTAAATACATGGACCTCCCTATAGTGCTACTATTTTCCTGACCAGTTGGCGTTGAATTAAATTCCATTATTTGTTTCAGGTCATCATGATCCAGTAATGATTTATTGGAAGCTTTTTACCTTTTTTGTATTTAATGGCTTAAATCTCCTGAGCGAAACTTTTCCAACCAATGACC